>JALXFT010001878.1:737500-807500 GCA_023376895.1 Aspiorhynchus laticeps
TTTGGTTACCGAACATTCGGTGCATCCCTACTTAGCAGCATGCTAAACTAAATGGTTATTAAAGATGGTAATAAACTGCATTCAGAAAGTGAGCAAAGAACGTGAGCATCACTGAAACTCATTGACTTAAGTTAAATTCCCTTTATAGTCAGTGAATCTAACTACATTGTGCAATGAATCTCCTGCTTACTTTCATGTCTGCAGACCTGCCAACCTGTATGGATTTTGCGTAGCGGGTACGCATTTAAGTACGCTGGTAAGATTTTGTAACTCTAAACTACGCAAAAACCTGGTGACACCTCTGTCCATGCACAGTATTCAAAACAAGCAACAGAAAAAGATGAAGAGTCCAACCAATCAGAGAGTTTTTTTCGGTTTTGCTTTTAAATAATTTCCAAGCATTGTTTTTCTCTCCAAGCTGGCTCTTTTTGTGTGTATGTGAGTCTGCGTGCTGAGATGAGGAAACACGTGCTTCTGAAAAAGCAACACTGAGCATCTTACCTTGTAATGACTAAACCTGTTGTCCAACAACAAAAAAACATGCTTACTATGCAACATCAGACAAATGTTTAAAATTATTTCCTTTTTGATCTGATGTGGCTTATTATTACAGAATGTATTATATATTCTATACTCTAATCACGGCTATGACGATTAGCAATGGATTATAAATATACTTAATTATTAAAATATCCAAGGTAGTTTTAAGAACACATAAACATTGTGCAATTACAGTGTCTATTGTCTAAAGGTTCTCTTTGAATGTCATCATTCAAAGCGTTTCTGTCTTCTTTCATTCAGTTGCACAATAGCTGGATGCTTTTCTCCATATTAGGGATTTCCTGGAGTGTGCTTTTTGATTATTAAGCATAGTGTTAGTTCTGGCAGGTCACGTGAGTCAAGCTTGCATCAGCTAACTCTCAGCTGATCACATCTACCTATAGAATCTCGATACGGCTGGATTAAACTTCAAAAGACAGTGATGTCATTGAATAAATATGAGCGCTGCACATGTCAAGTCAAAACGCGATGCGGATGTCTTTATGTGAATGTATTTGAAGGTAACCGACTGTTCTCAGAAACATGTCGTTGGCATTTTTATTTCATCTTACCTATAATGCTCATAAAGCAGAGTTATGAGCGTGGACGGTGCTGCTTTGTGTTCAGTCGCTAACGGGGAAACCGATATATTAAGCCGCTCCTAAAGCAGAGAATGAATTTGCATTTCCAATAAGCCTTCTTGCTGTTTATGGTCAGATCTATGCAAATATCGACCCATATTTTTAAGCAGCAAACACAAAGTTGTAAATAAGAAAGAAGTTAATGTGCTTTCTAAAAATCTAAACAATTAGACAGTAATATTTATACGTTTTAATTACAAAGTAAATATAATAATTTATATGCTTGATTTATCCCTTTTTCATAAAAACGGTCTAAAGGCTGAAATGTCTGAACTGTAAATCATGGCATTTTATGGCTTATGACTGTTACCATACATTATCCAACCCCGCTCATACTGTTCATTTTACTTGTGCAGCTCTTAAAATGGGTCACAACTTGCCTTAAAATTATTTATTTGGTAGAACCATCACTTCTACTAAACATTTCCACATATAAACTTGTTAAATCATCTAAACCAACAACATGTATGTTAGACCCTATTCCATCTAAACTACTAAAAGAGGTGCTTCCAGAAGTCATAGATCCTCTTTTGGCTATTATTAATTCGTCATTGTCATTAGGATATGTCCCCAAAAACTTTAAATTGGCTGTTATTAAGCCGCTCATTAAAAAAACACAACTTGACCCCAAAGATCTAGTTAATTACAGACCGATCTCGAATCTCCCTTTTCTGTCAAAGATATTAGAAAAGGTTGTATCCTCACAATTATATTGTTACGACACATGAGCCATGGGGATCCATTTGCAAGGCTTTATTTTGAGACATGGTCAAAACACAGGCAGGGTCGGACAGTGGCAAACAGGTATAACATAGACAAGGCAGAGAGTAGTCCTAAGGCAAGCGTGGGTCGACGATCGGCGAACAATATCCAACAGGGGCAAGGCAAAGAGAGATAATCCAGGTACACAGCAATAATCCAAATGAGGTGCAAACAGAGTCCGAACGGTAAGGCAAAGGGTTAATCCAGGAAACACGGGCAGAAGTCAAACACGGGAAAACTAACAAGGCAAGACTATAATACTGAGAGGGCTCCGTAAGGTAGCTATCGCTATGAGAGTGATAAACGCAATACAATACTCGGCAGAGAGCAAGAGGAAGTCCAAGGCTTATAAAGCGTGTGTGATTGGGTGATAGTGATTGTGTGAGAGTTCTCAGGTGTGAGCGTGATCAGTGTAATCAGCTGTGTGACATCAGTGTCAGTGGATGATGGGAATTGCATTTTGTGATGGTGTGCAACAGTTCGTGTAGTGCAAGAGTCAATGTGGTGAGTGAGTGACCTCTGGTGGTGAATGAACGGAAGTGCATGGACAGGATTCGTGACATATATTCCTTCTTAGAGAAAAATGATATCTGTGAGGATTTCCAGTCAGGATTTAGACCGTATCATAGTACTGAGACTGCTCTCATTAGAGTTACTAATGATCTGCTTCTATCATCTGATCGTGGTTGTATCTCTCTATTAGTTCTACTGGATCTTAGCGCTGCGTTCGACACTATCGATCACAACATTCTTTTGAATAGACTAGAAAACTTTGTTGGCATTAGTGGAAGTGCATTAGCATGGTTCAAATCATACTTATCTGACCGCCATCAATTCGTAGCAGTGAATGAAGAGGTATCATATCGATCACAAGTGCAGTATGGAGTTCCTCAAGGCTCAGTACTAGGGCCGTTACTTTTCACGCTTTACATGTTACCCTTGGGAAATATCATCAGGAGACATGGTGTTAGCTTTCACTGTTATACTGATGATACTCAGCTCTATATTTCTTCACGGCCCGGTGAAACACACCAAATTGAGAAACTTATGGAATGCATAGTCGATATAAAAAACTGGATGACGAGTAATTTCTTACTGCTAAATTCTGAAAAAACAGAGGTGTTACTTATCGGACCTAAAACCCCTACAAGTAATAACCTAGAACACTGGCTAACACTTGATGGCTGCTCTGTCGATTCTTCGTCATCAGTCAGGAACGTAGGTGTGCTATTTGATAGCAATCTCTCCTTTGACAGCCACGTTTCTAGCATTTGGAAAACTGCATTTTTTCATCTTAAAAATATATATAAACTGAGACCTTTGCTCTCAATGTCAAATGCAGAAATATTAATTCATGCGTTTATGACCTCAAGATTAGATTATTGTAATGCTTTATTGGGTGGTTGTTCTGCACGCTTAATAAACAAATGGTTCAAAATGCAGCAGCTAGAGTTCTTACTAGAACCAGGAAGTATGAGCACATTAGCCCGGTTCTGTCAACACTTCACTGGCTCCCTACTAAACATCGTATAGATTTTAAAATCTTGTTAATTACTTATAAAGCCCTGAATGGTTTAGCTCCTCAGTACTTGAGGGAGCTCTTATCACATTATAGTCCTTCACGTCCGCTGCGTTCTCAAAATTCTGGCCATTTGATAATACCTAGAATATCAAAATCAACTGCGGACGGCAAATCTTTTTCCTATTTAGCGCCCAAACTCTGGAACAATCTACCAAACACTGTTTGGGAGGCAGACACACTCTGTCAGTTTAAATCTAGATTAAAGACCCATCTCTTTAGCCTGGCTTACACATAACACACTACTACACTTCTATTATTCAAATCCGTTAAAGGATTGTTAGGCTGCATTAATTAGGTCAACCGGAACCGGGAACACTTCCCATAACACATGATGTACTTGTTACATCGTAAGAAGATTGACATCTACGCTAATATTAGTCTGTTTCTTTCTTATTCCGAGGTCACTGCAGTCACCAGATCAGATGGTGGATCAGCACCTAGAGACGACCTCTACAGCCCTGAACGTCAGCGGAGACCAGGACACCTAGATGAGCCCCAGAGACAGACCCCCAGTGAGGACCCCGTCACCTAGACAGCCATCAGGACAAGACCTCGGGAACCAGTTGAGCCATCCAATCTGACCTTGCAGCAGTTGGAATTAAACTGCTGGGTCGTCTGGCCAGAGGAGAAATGGCCCCCCGACTGAGCCTGGTTTCTCCCAAGGTTTTTTTCTCCGTTCTGTCACCGATGGAGTTTGGTTCCTTGCCGCTGTCGCCTCTGGCTTGCTTAGTTGGGGACACTTCATTTCCAGCAATATCGTCGACTTGATTGAACAGAAACTTTTTGAACTGAACTGAGCTGGACGATGCCATCACTGAATTCAACAATGAAATGCCTTTAACTGAAAATTGAGTGTTTAATCTTGTCATTTTACGTTATTGACACTATTTTCCTATTTTGATATTGTGCAGTTGCTTTGTCACAATTTGTATTGTTAAAAGCGCTATATAAATAAAGGTGACTTGACTTGACCTGTGAGCAGTATTTCAGATGAAGATTGATTTCTAAACTGTGTCTCAAGCACGTCTCTCATCACCGCTGCTTCTGTGTGAATATGAACAATCACAACAACAGAGACCTGAGGAAAAACTGGGATTATTATTATATTATATTATATTATTATTCTTTTTGCAGAGAGGAAGATGAGTCTGTGTCTCATCGTTTTTGGGATCGTGTCCATGTTTTCTTCTATTTTGGAAGAATCTGTATATTTGTACGTGTCTTTATCCTAGACTATTTTTCTTTGGTGTTTAAGGATGTCTTATTTGGTTTTTATAGCTTTTACAAGAATTTAAAAGACAAACATTTTCTAATAAACCTATTTATTTTCCTAGCTAAATTGTTTTTATACTTAAATGCAATTTTTTGTCTGTTAAACCTCTATTTTCTATTTTTTGTAAAGACCTGAAATGTTATCTGGATACTATTTCCTCTTCCATCAACGTCGAAGCCTTAAAATCTTACACGCTGTGCTCAAAGTACATTTACATTTACATTTATGCATTTAGCAGACGCTTTTATCCAAAGCGACTTACATTGCATTCAAGTTACAGTTTTACATTTTATCAGCTCTTGCTTTCCCTGGGAATCGAACCCATGATCTTGGCGTTGCTAGCACCATGCGCTACCATTTGAGCTACAGGATTATACAAGTATAATATTTATCCTTCTTTATAATATGCTATTGACTAGCTGCTGGGAGTGTGGGATTTAGCCTTTTTTCCCCGTCTTCTCAAATTTAATTGATTGTAATTTATATATTTCTCCTGGCTTAATGTTTTGTTTTTTGGTTATTTTTCAAGATCTTTGTATATTGTTTATATCAAAGCTTCTCCACATACACTACATCACTGGGACCCATCATACAGGCACATGGCTTCTCCTACCATTGCTACGCCGATGACACACAGCTCTATCTCACTTTTCAACCAGATGATCCAACGGTAGCTGCACGGATCTCAGGCTGCCTGGCGGACATCTCGGCATGGATGAAAGAACATCACCTACAGCTCAACCTGGCAAAGACTGAGCTTATTGTCGTCCCTGCCACTCCGACCCTACAGCATGACTTCTCGATTCAATTAGGCACATCAATAATTACCCCATCAACTTCGGTCAGAAATCTTGGTGTAATCTTTGATGACCAGCTGACCTTCAAAGAGTCAGGTTTGCGCTACACAACATCAGAAAAATCAGGCCCTTCCTGACAGAGCATGCTGCGCAACTTCTTGTCCAGGCCCTTATCGTTTCTAGGCTGGACTACTGCAATGCTCTTCTGGCTGGACTTCCATCAAACACAATCAAACCTCTACAAATGATTCAGAATGCAGCGGCACGACTGGTCTTCAGTGAGCCCAAAAGAACCCATGTTACACCTCTCTTCATCTCATTGCACTGGCTACCAGTGGCAGCTCGCATCAAGTTCAAGACACTGATGCTTGCATACAGAACGACCACAGGCTCAGCACCCTCCTACTTCCACTCACTATTACGAATCTACATCCCCTCCAGAAGTCTGAGATCTGCTAGTGAGCGACGCCTTGTGGTACCATCACAGAGAGGCTCAAAATCACTCTCCAGAACATTCTCATTCACCATTCCTGGATGGTGGAATAATCTTCCCACCCCTATCCGGATTGCTGGATCCCTGTCAATCTTCAAGCAACAACTGAAAACTCATCTCGTTCGGCACTACTTGACTTCATCCTAAACTTGTTCACAAAACAAAAAAAAACCTTTCCCTTTATCTTTCTCTCCTTCCCTTGCTAGCTTGTACTTATTTGAACAATGACTGAGACTTGGTGTTACGAGCACTTCCTCTGTCTGATTGCCTCTTCAAGATGAATCGCTTTATGTACTCCCCAATTGTAAGTCACTTTGGATAAAAGCGTCTGCCAAATGACTAAATGTAAATGTAAATATCTAGTTTTGTTGTTATAATATGTTTTGAGCTGTAACTGTGTTTATTTTTGGTTTATATTAAAAAAGAAAAGAAAAGGAGAGATTAAAGTCCTTAATGTTGATCATGGATCAGATCGATCCACCGTTGAATATATTTGTGTTGTTTAATGCATTTGATGTTGTGTTTTCCTCAGTGCATAACGGACACGTCACAGGTATATTCTTCATCTCTAAATGTTAGAAAGTCATGCAAATATATAATTTTTCTGTCAGGAGTGACGAGGCATGCAAGTGAACGAGTGCTGCAGGCTAAGCGTAATAATTCTGAGTCAAATATACATTTTGCTAAAATACTTGTTGTTGAACATTAAACGTCACTTTAGTATAATTTTAAGTCAAGTCAAGTCAAGTCACCTTTATTTATATAGCGCTTTTAACAATACAAATTGTGACAAAGCAACTGCACAATATCAAAATGGGAAAATAGTGTCAATAATGTAAAATGACAAGATTAAACACTCAATTTTCAGTTAAAGGCATTTCCTTGTTGAATTCAGTGATGGCATCGTCCAGCTAAGTTCAGTTCAAAAAAAATAAATTCTGTTCCATCAAGTCGACGATATTGCTGGAAATGAAGTGTCCCCAACTAAGCAAGCCAGAGGCGACAGCGGCAAGGAACCAAAACTCCATTGGTGACAGAACGGAGAAAAAAACCTTGGGAGAAACCAGGCTCAGTCGGGGGGCCATTTCTCCTCTGGCCAGACGACACAGCAGTTCAATTCCAACTGCTGCAAAGTCAGATTGGAGGCTCAACAGGTTCCCGAGGTCTTTTCCTGATGGCTCTCTAGGTGACGTGGTCCTCACTGGGGGTCTGTCTCTGGGGCTCATCTAGGTGTCCTGGTCTCCGCTGACGTTCAGGGCTGTAGTAGAGGTCGTCTCTAGGTGCTGATCCACCATCTGATCTGGTGACTGCAGTGACCTCGGAATACGAAAGAAACAGACTAATATTAGCGTAGATGTCAATCTTTTTACGATGTAACAAGTACATCATGTGTTATGGGAAGTGTTCCCGGTTCCGGTTGATCTAATTAATGCAGCCTAACAATCCTTTAACGGATTTGAATAATAGAAGTGTATTAGTGTGTTATGTGTACGCCAGGTTAAAGAGATGGGTCTTTAATCTAGATTTAAACTGACAGAGTGTGTCTGCCTCCCGAACAGTGTTTGGTAGATTGTTCCAGAGTTTGGGCGCTAAATAGGAAAAAGATCTGCCGCCCGCAGTTGATTTTGATATTCTAGGTATTATCAAATGGCCAGAGTTTTGAGAACGCAGTGGACGTGAAGGACTATAATGCGATAAGAGCTCGCTCAAGTACTGAGGAGCTAAACCATTCAGGGCTTTATAAGTAATTAACAAGATTTTAAAATCTATACGATGTTTAGTAGGGAGCCAGTGCAGTGTTGACAGAACCGGGCTAATGTGCTCATACTTCCTGGTTCTAGTAAGAACTCTAGCTGCTGCATTTTGAACCATCTGTAATTTGTTTATTAAGCGCGCAGAACAACCACCCAATAAAGCATTACAATAATCTAACCTTGAGGTCATAAACGCATGAATTAATATTTCTGCATTTGACATTGAGAGCATAGGTCTCAGTTTAGATATATTTTTAAGATGAAAAAATGCAGTTCTACAAATGCTAGAAACGTGGCTGTCAAAGGAGAGATTACTATTAAATAGCACACCTAGGTTCCTGACTGATGACGAAGAATTTACAGAGAAGCCATCAAGTGTTAGACAGTGTCCTAGGTTATTACTTGTGGGGGTTTTAGGTCCGATAAGTAACACCTCTGTTTTTTCAGAATTTAGCAGTAAGAAATTACTCGTCATCCAGTTTTTTATATCGACTATGCATTCCATAAGTTTCTCAATTTGGTGTGTTTCACCAGGCCGTGAAGAAATATAGAGCTGAGTATCATCAGCATAACAGTGAAAGCTAACCCCGTGTTTCCTAATGATATTTCCCAAGGGTAACATGTAAAGCGTGAAAAGTAACGGCCCTAGTACTGAGCCTTGAGGAACTCCATACTGCACTTGTGATCGATATGATACCTCTTCATTCACTGCTACGAATTGATGGCGGTCAGATAAGTACGATTTGAACCATGCTAATGCACTTCCACTAATGCCAACAAAGTTTTCTAGTCTATTCAAAAGAATGTTGTGATCGATAGTGTCGAACGCAGCGCTAAGATCCAGTAGAACTAATAGAGAGATACAACCACGATCAGATGATAAGAGCAGGTCATTTGTAACTCTAATGAGAGCAGTCTCAGTACTATGATACGGTCTAAATCCTGACTGGAAATCCTCACAGATATCATTTTTCTCTAAGAAGGAATATAATTGTGAGGATACAACCTTTTCTAATATCTTTGACAGAAAAGGGAGATTCGAGATCGGTCTGTAATTAACTAGATCTTTGGGGTCAAGTTGTGGTTTTTTAATGAGAGGCTTAATAACAGCCAATTTAAAGTTTTTGGGGACATATCCTAATGACAATGACGAATTAATAATAGCCAAAAGAGGATCTATAACTTCTGGAAGCACCTCTTTTAGTAGTTTAGATGGAATAGGGTCTAACATACATGTTGTTGGTTTAGATGAATTAACAAGTTTATACAATTCTTCCTCTCCTATAGTAGAGAATGAGTGGAATTGTTCCTCAGGGGATCTATAATACACTATTTGATGTGATGATATAGCTGACGGCTGCATGGTTACAATTTGATCTCTAATAGTATCAATCTTGGAAGTAAAGTAGTTCATAAAGTCATTACTGCTGTGCTGTTGGGAAATGTCAACACCTGTTGATGCTTTATTTTTTGTTAATTTTGCCACTGTATTGAATAAATACCTGGGGTTATGTTTGTTTTGTTCTAAAAGAGACGAAAAGTAATCAGATCTAGCAGTTTTTAAAGCTTTTCTGTAGGATAGGGTACTTTCCCGCCAAGCTATACGAAATACCTCTAGTTTTGTTTTCCTCCAGCTGCGCTCCATTTTCCGGGCTGCTCTCTTTAGAGTGCGAGTGTGCTCATTATACCACGGTGTTGGACTCTTTTCCTTAATCTTCCTTAAGCGTAAAGGAGCAATTGTATCTAAAGTGCTAGAAAAGAGAGAGTCCATAGTTTCTGTTACATCGTCAAGCTGTTCTGAGCTGTTGGATATGCTGAGGAATTGAGATAAATCAGGAAGATTACTTACAAAGCAGTCTTTTGTGGTAGAAGTGATGGTTCTACCATATTTATAAGAAGGAGTAGAATTTACAGCTTTAACTATATGGAGTTTACACAAGACTAGATAATGGTCTGATATATCATCGCTTTGCTGCAGAATTTCAACACCACTAACATCAATTCCATGTGACAGTATTAAATCTAGAGTATGATTTCGACTATGAGTAGGTCCTGAAACGTGTTGTCTAACCCCAATAGAGTTCAGAATGTCTATGAATGCTGATCCTAATGCATCTTTTTCATTATCGACATGGATATTAAAATCACCCACAATTAGGACTCTATCTGCAGCCAGCACTAACTCTGATAGAAAATCAGCAAATTCTTTAATAAAGTCTGTATGGTGCCCTGGTGGCCTGTATACAGTAGCCAGTACAATTGTTACGGAGGATTTATCATTAATACTTTTTTCTCTAGATAATTTTATATGAAGCACCATTACTTCAAAGGAGTTATACTTAAAGCCTGTCTTCTGAGAAATACTGAGAATATTGTTATAAATTGTAGCAACACCTCCCCCTTTGCCTTTTGGACGCGGCTCATTTTTGTAACAGTAATCTTGGGGGGTGGACTCATTTAAAACAATGTATTCATCTGGTTTTAGCCATGTTTCTGTCAAACAGAGCAAATCTAGGTTATGATCATTAATCAAATCATTTACAAAAAGTGCTTTTGTAGAAAGGGACCTGATATTCAGTAAACCAAGTTTTATAAATTGTTTCTGTGTGTTGTAAACATTTTTTATTTGTTGAACATCAATTAAATGGTTACTCGTAAATTGGTTTGGACGTTTTCTGTATTTTCTAGTTCGGGGAACAGACACAATCTCTATAGTGTGATATCTAGGTGAAGGAGTCTCTATGTGCTGAGAATTAACTGACTTCTGTGACGTGAGGCGGCTAGCAGACGGTCGGTTTAGCCAGTCTGTCTGCTTCCTGACCTGGGCTCCAGTTAGTCAAGTATGAACTCTAAGACTATGTGCCAAATTTCTAGAGAGAAGAGCGGCACCACCCCAGGAGGGATGAACACCATCTCTTTTCAACAGGTCAGGTCTGCCCCAAAAACTCGTCCAATTGTCTATAAAACCTATGTTGTTTTGCGGGCACCACTTAGACATCCAGCCATTTAATGATGAGAGTCTGCTATGAATCTCATCACCCCGGTAAGCAGGGAGCGGGCCAGAGCATATTACAGTGTCTGACATCGTACTTGCAAGTTCACACACCTCTTTAACATTATTTTTAGTGATCTCCGACTGGCGAAGTCGAACATCATTAGCGCCGGCGTGGATAACAATCTTACTGAATTTACGTTTAGCATTAGCCAGCACTTTTAAATTTGCCAAGATGTCAGGCGCTCTGGCTCCCGGTAAACAATGGACTATGGTGGCTGGTGTCTCTATTTTCACGTTCCGTACAATAGAATCGCCAATAACTAGAGCACTTTCACCAGGTTTCTCAGTGGGTGCGTCACTGAGTGGGGAGAACCTGTTTGATGTTCTGATCGGAACGGAAGAGCGGTGTTTTGACCCGCGACTATGCTGCCTCACAGTCACCCAGTTGCCCTGCTGCGGGGGCACTAATGCCGGAACCGAACCATGTACAGGAATCCCTGAGCTAATCACATCCAAAGCACTATCTACAGCCCTCACAGTCTTACTGTCCTCAACTAAAGTTTGGATGCGTGTCTCTAGTTCTAAAACCTTCTCTGTCAGCCTAACTATTTCCCTGCATTTATCACATGTGAATCCCTCATCGCCGACAGAGATAGATAAACTATACATGTGGCAGACTGTGCAAATAACAATAGCAGGAGAAGAAGCCATTACTCACCGTGATTGATGAATGATACCAACTTAACTTACCACTTACCACTCCACTTACCACTTACCACTGTTGTTTGATGAACTCGTGAAAAACGGAGCGAGAGAGAAGTGAAAACAGAGCGATTAAAAAGAAAACAATAATAGGCGCGAATAGCAACGCAAATGGAACCGCGAGTGACAAGCTAACCGGCTAGCGAATGCTAACGCGCTGCACTCGCGGTTTTAAAAGCGAACGATCAGATTAGTTTGATAGATAATACCAGAAATATGGTGGGAATTAAGTTATATATTATCACTTTAAACAACAGAGTGAAAGTAAGGTAAAGATTCAATAAAAAAGCAGAGCTACAATCACAAACCGCACAACAGACTGAAGCAATCCTAAAAATAAGTCTATGTTTGTGATAGCAGGGAGTATTGTAATGAGTAAATAAAATATAAGCTAAGCCTACTAAAATTACTACTAAAAGAACTCAAATGAGTTCATGTGTGTTTCTTAGAGCAGTTAAAATATAGTCATTTTCTATTATTTATTCTCATTTTTATTTTAGTGATTTTAACTTTTAATTTAATGATTGTTAATGCTTTAAAGAGTAATGTTAGATTGTAATGTTCTGTTCTAACTATAAAAGGTACAGCCAGGGGCGCCGTAAGGGGGGGAAAAGTTAGGACGATTCTAAGGGCCCGACGATGCCTCCCATCGATTCTAAGGGCCCCCGAGGGAGAAACGTGATTTCTACCGAGGGGAACGCTAGAGCCCTGCATTTCAGCCCTGCCCCGACCGGGCTTCGATCGGGCCAATTTTCACGTCATAATTCAGACACGGGCCGGGCCTCGGGCCTGTTTTAGGCTTCTCCTTATGCTTATATTTCAGACATCCATCAATTAGTGATGAAAAAAATTGCCGCGCTGGTGGAAACAACACCAGACCGTGAAGAGCAGCTCGACAGTGTTTAGAGTCCCGCAGCAGCAGCAGAGAGCCGTCAGCGCAGCTGAAGAGTTCTGCTTCAAATACATGCAATAAAGCTTGCTATAAAGCCCCAGCAAAAGTAATTACCATGAATGTGTCAGGGGGAAATAGTAAGGAGATATTTGAATTATTTACTAATAAACTAGTGTTTTCTGTGTCAGTGTCGCAAAGATGAAGAATCAGATTAAAATCCTGACTCGCCATCTCCCAATTAGAATCGCCTTTAGAGAGAAGTGCATCTTCACGGATTATAATGAAAGAGTTTTTGTTTTCGATTTGATTTATTTCGTTAAGTAGTAATTTAAAGCTTTCTATAGATATATTTATCATGTCTGTGAGTCATGTATTCACTGACTTTCGTTCATTTTTGTGAAGTGCTCCTGTTCAAGACGAGACGGCACATCGTTTTCTTTATTTTATAAAATTATTTTATATATTCAGGGCTTTAGACTGGACCATGTTTTGAGAGTGTGCGAGTAAAAATTTGACATGGTCGCACTTGTGCTAGTGCATGGTCTGCGCTGCTCCAAAGCATGCGCGCTGCCAGCCAGCACGTAGCAGGAGAAAGATTTCACTGATCAGGTGCGAGCGTTTCAGTAGAGCCTGGTTTCACACCACACCGCACGCATAAGCAGAGAAGAGGCAGCGCAGAGGCGGCGCGTATGCAGAGCGAGAGCAGCACGCGCCCATTGTGCTTTCACTGGCCGCGTCAGCAGGAGCGCGAAGGTGCGCGCAGCGGAGGATTTGGTTTTCAAACTAAAATGAAAGACCGCTTCTTAAACCAGAGAAGGTGAACATGTTGGTATTCTTGTAGAGAAAACATGCAAGTCCTGTCAGGGACAGACAGTTTAGTTTTCGTTTTGAAAAGCTTGTTATATTTGCTGTTTACCTCAGGTTACACTATGGAGGCTTTCCTTATTTTTTTAATATTATTATTATTTGATTCCTCAGTGTTTGCTAAACATTCTGTTATGCATTAGTCGGTATAATACAGCATGTTATGTGTCCTATGCCATGCCTCTGTCATGACTTCGGTCTGATCGGCAGGTTGTTGTGTGTGTCTTGTTGTTTGTACGTGTTTGAGACCATGTGGGTTTTTTATTTTGCCAGTTTGCCATGTGCTCGTTGTCTTCGTGTATCCCCTCCCCATCGTTATCTCATTTACTACTTTAGCTGCCATCACACCTGTGACTAGTTAATCCATCTATTCCCCTCTATTTTAGGCCCTCTCGTGTGTAGTCTTGTGTCTGACCGTTGTGGTGTGAACACGCTACTCCTTGCTCGTGACCTACCTTCAGTTTAGTCGTGTTCTGTCCTGCTTTGTTTTCTTAGGCTCCAAGTTTAGTTAGGGTTTATATTTTGACTTCTCATCTATCCCCTATCTGCCTCTCGTTTCTCCAGTTCTCTGTTCCCCAGTTCCTGCCCTGGCGATCCCGGAGCTGTGTTTTGTGGCTTCTCCACTCCTGCCCATCTTTGTGCACTCAACAGGGAACTCCCCACTCTGACGTTGCGTCAGCCCTGACGCTGGGACTCTGTGCGCAGTTCTCTCGCTACTCTGACGTTGCGTCAGCACCCACATTGGGACGGTGGGCACTCTTCTTTGGGCGGTTTAACTTCTCCCTCTCGTATCGGCCGGGTTCCAAGAACACCAAGCCTGACGCCCTTTCTCGTCTGTTCGAGGGTCCTGGGAGGGATGTGGCTCCCGACACCATCCTCCCCAAGGGGGTGGTGGTGGCATCCCTTTCTTGGGATGTTGAGCAGCGGGTAGAGAAGGCCGTCCGGGAGGGGGAGGTCCCGAGGAGGTGTCCGGAGGGTCGGTTGTTTGTGCCGGCTGCGCTGCGGCCTGAGGTCCTCCGGTGGGGTCACGAATCCAGGGTAACCTGTCATCCAGGGGTTCGGAGATCGCTGGCTGCCATCCGTCAGCGATTCTGGTGGCCGTCCATGGCACAGGATGTCAGGCAGTTTGTGTTGGCTTGCTCGGTGTGTGCTCAAAATAAGACTTCTAACCAGTCCCCTGTTGGTCTGTTGCAGCCTTTGCCCATTCCCTCTCGTCCTTGGTCACACCTGGCCCTTGATTTTGTCTCTGGCCTTCCCCCATCGAGAGGCAACACTGTAATTCTGACAGTGGTGGACCGCTTCTCCAAGGCGGCCCATTTTGTTCCCTTGCCCAAACTCCCCTCCGCCAAGGAGACAGCACAGGTGGTGGTGGACCACATCTTCCAGATTCATGGCCTTCCGGTGGATGTGGTCTCCGACAGAGGACCACAATTTGTCTCCCGGTTTTGGAAAGAGTTCTGTAGACAGATCGGGGCCTCAACGAGTCTGTCTTCAGGTTTTCACCCTCAGACCAATGGGCAGTCCGAGCGAGCCAACCAGGATCTCGAGAGAGCTCTCCGCTGCCTGGCATCACATAGTCCGAGTTCCTGGAGTCAGCAGCTACCGTGGGTCGAGTATTCCCACAATTCCCTTCCTGTAGCGTCCACAGGTATGTATCCCTTTCAATGTTCCATGGGTTACCAACCACCACTTTTCCCTGCTCAGGAACCCGAAGCTGCGGTCCCGTCTGCCTTAGCCTTCGTCCGTCGGTGTCGTCGCACCTGGAGGAGGGCTAAGGAGGTCTTGGCCCGGGCTTCCAGACGGACCAAAGTAGCGGCTGATCGTCACAGGACTCCTGCTCCTCAGTACGTGTGTGGCCAGAAAGTATGGCTTTCCACCAAGGACCTGCCTCTCCAGGTGCCTTCTCGTAAGCTGGCACCCAGGTTCATTGGGCCATACCGCATCACCAAGGTTCTGAGTCCGGTGGCAGTGCGGCTCAAGCTTCCTCAAACGCTTGGTCGGGTTCACCCTGTCTTTCATGTATCCAGGGTTAAGCCTGTGTTTCGTTCCCCCCTTCATGCTGTTGGTTCTTCCCCGACCCCCCCTCCCCCTCGTATAGTGGATGGTACTCCAGTGTACACTGTGAGAAAGCTCCTGGACGTTAGATGCCGTGGTCGGGGTTTCCAGTATCTGGTGGACTGGGAGGGTTACGGTCCAGAGGAGAGGAGTTGGATTCCGGCCCGGAGCATTCTGGATCCGGCTCTGGTCGAGGACTTCCGCCGGCAATGAGGTGAGCCCCTCCTGGGTGCGCCAGGTGGCACTCCTGGGGGGGGGAGGTACTGTCATGACTTCGGTCTGATCGGCAGGTTGTTGTGTGTGTCTTGTTGTTTGTACGTGTTTGAGACCATGTGGGTTTTTTATTTTGCCAGTTTGCCATGTGCTCGTTGTCTTCGTGGTTCCCCTCCCCATCGTTATCTCATTTACTACTTTAGCTGCCATCACACCTGTGACTAGTTAATCCATCTATTCCCCTCTATTTTAGGCCCTCTCGTGTGTAGTCTTGTGTCTGACCGTTGTGGTGTGAACACGCTACTCCTTGCTCGTGACCTACCTTCAGTTTAGTCGTGTTCTGTCCTGCTTTGTTTTCTTAGGCTCCAAGTTTAGTTAGGGTTTATATTTTGACTTCTCATCTATTCCCTATCTGCCTCTCGTTTCTCCAGTTCTCTGTTCCCCAGTTCCTGCCCTGGCGATCCCGGAGCTGTGTTTTGTGGCTTCTCCACTCCTGCCCATCTTTGTGCACTCAACAGGGAACTCCCCACTCTGACGTTGCGTCAGCCCTGACACTGGGACTCTGTGCGCAGTTCTCTCGCTACTCTGACGTTGCGTCAGCACCCACATTGGGACAGTGGGCGCTGATCTCCCTACACCTTACCCTCTCTGCCTCATGGAGTGTCTGGAGGCTTGATCGGACTGAACACCTCTTCCTGCCACCTTTCTTTGCCCTCAATTTTGGCTCCCGGCCCTCTGCCCCGGCCGAGTCTTGTGTTCTGAGACTTTAATAAATATTTGAGTTGTAACCTGCAATTGAATCCGTGTTTTTCCCTGACAGACTCGTCTTATTCATTTTTGTTAATAAATGTTATGCTAGTTTGTCATTGTAAAGTACTGTTTTATTGTTGTTGTGCTTTTTAATTAAGAATAACAATGAATCCATCTTTTGTTTTAGTCTTAAAAAGTGAAAGTTGTATAGATATAAGCACAACAGACAATTTTTCTTTTCTTGTAAAGCGTGACACCAAGATCGTGAAAGTGAAAGCAAAAAGAGGATTTCCTGTCACAAAATATAAATCACAAATAATACTGATGAAAAAGAACGGGTTGAATGTTGAACACTTTCGTTACCATATAACTATAAACTATGATAAAAGTTCATCAGCATGCATTGATTAATCAAATGTTGTATAAAAAAAAAAAAAATGTGCTTGACCTGTCTGCCGCTGGCCGCTTGGTCCTTACTTTAAGAAAGAAAAAACGTATTTAAATAACAAAAAAAAAAAATGCTCCAAACGTTTTGCTAAATTAACTTTATAAAAAAACAAAACAAAATATTATCACTTTGCCATTACATACAAAACTGAACAATTTTAATAGCTGAAACAGTATAATCTGATTTGGGAGAAGGGGAAAGACGGGCTCGGGAACGCAATCGCGATTTCTACCGAGGGGGATATCCCCAGCCGCCCCCCCCCCCCCCCCCCGGAAGGCAGGAGGGCCTGAGTGAATATGCTGTCCAGGGGGCCCAGAATCCGTAGTGGCGCCCCTGGGTACAGCTGTTATAAACCAGAGAGAAAGGCTGCATGGCTATGATAGTATGTGAGAGTTAGTGTTACAGTTTTTCTCGACTGCTAAGACACATTTCTTGAAAGCTGCTCTCCTTTTCTCTAAATTGTGAACACAAAACCCAATTTTCAAGCTACATTCACAAAACCTCAGACTCTTCTTGCAAAACCAAACTTTCACCTCAAAACAGTTCAATCTGTGCTCAAAACTGAACTATGTTGTCAAATCGTGCCCCGAGTCAATCAAAATTAAAAACACTACTGAACAGTCACTAAACACTATGTAGAAAAATAGAAAACACAATGCTCAGGACATGAAGCTGGAGAAATAAAGGTTTATTGTTCACTGTAGGCTAAATGCATGTTGCAAAACAAAGAAAACCTGTGCATAGCACTTGTACAAAAAGACAAAACAGAAATCTTGTGCATTTACACGTAGCACTTGTCAAAACAAACAGAAATCTTATGTGTTTGCCACTTGTGTAAAGTAAGCCCATGTAAAAATAAAGTACAAAAATATACAAATAAGTGCATTACTCAGCCACAGCATCATGTCTCCGTACTGGGTCAGGCCACAGGACTTCATCCACATCACAGGCCACATTTTGTCTGGCCAGGCAACGGGGGAAAAAAACCCTGGCATGCCGTATCCAGGCTTGGCATGCCTCCACACCTATGTCACCACAGGCAAGTCCCATGGCTTGCAGGAGATTTACCCTGGTGTAAGGTTGGCATTCATATACCTTCCACCGCCATGAGGAGAAGAATTCCTCAATGGGGTTTAGGAAAGGGGAGTACGGTGGAAAGCAAAGATTGATAAAACCTTGGTTCATATTGAACCACTCTCTAACCTGGAGGGCTCTGTGAAAACTCACATTGTCCCAAACAACAACATAGATGGGATGCTCATCCTGCTGCCCTAACAGAGCATCTCGCATGTGATTGAGGAAAATGAGGAGCTAGTGAGTGTTGTAGGGCCCCAGGTTGGCATGATGGTGGACAACTCCATGATTGCTGATGGCAGCACATAATGTGACATTGCCACCACGCTGCCCAGGAACACAAACAATGGCCCGATGGCCAATCACATTACGGCCTCTCCTTCTCCTTTTGGTGAGATTAAACCCAGCTTCATCCATGTAGATGTATTCATGGGGTCTTTCCATTGCATCCAGTTGAAAAACCCTCTGTAGAAATAGATATAGTTTTGTAAGTGATACGGAAAAAGTGATTTAGGCCACTACAGTAAATCAATACTTAGAGTAATCAACATTGAATGTGTCTGGATATATGCCAACCTGTACATACTGGAATCTTTGCTCTTTGACTCTGTCTGAGTTGCGATCAAAGGGCACTCTGTATAGCTGTTTCATGCGCAGTCTGTTGCGCTTGAGGACACGATCAAAAGTAGAGAGGCTGACACTGTTGATACCCTGAAAATTTACATGGTCCTCAATGATCTTCTGCTGAATTTCACTCAGTTTAATGGCATTGTTCTCATGGACCATATCAACAATTAGGGTCTCTTGGTGTGGGGAGAACATACCTGTCCTCCCACCCCCATGTGGCAGTCTTTCAATTCTACAAAAAGAGAACATGGAGTTACAAAAAAATATACATGGAATACTAAGCATACAAACAGTTAGACCAACCCTCCATTACAATACTAAAGTACATTGGTACAGTGATGTACTGAAACATATATTTACTTACAGTATACTGTGGTACAGTATATAGAGCTGGTAAGTCCCGCCCATCCGTAAAACCCCACTGGACCTCTAGATTGAAAAATCGTCAATGCAAGTGAATGTGACATTCACTCTATAGCTCTATAGTATGTCATACAGTAATTGCTGTCAACATTTACATACTGTACCATAATGTCAAAAAAGGTAATTACCTGTTCTCTTCTCTAAATCTTCAGATTATGGTGGACACAGTGAATCTATGCTCCCTCATGCTCATACCATGGACAAGAACATTGTCAATCACAGTAGCTCTGATTTCATCAGATATTACTGTTCTTTGTCTTCGCTGACCACCTCGACCTCCTCTCACACGAACTCTTCCTCTCAGATTTCTATCCATTGTAGGGCCTCACAAACCAGTGCTCTCTGAACTGGCTTACTGTATATGTTCCCTCACATCATTAGCCACAAGTGTGATCAGTTTTGTGTTGTTGTGTTCAAGTGGTGACACCTGTGCTTTAATTGTGTTTGACTTTTGTCACCTGTGCTCACCATTATGCAGCACGGGTGCATCACAATGAAAATGTGTTGGCAAGTTGTGTCTAAACAGGTGAAAAGTGCTTATGGTTTTGCCAAAAGAGTGATTGATTCAATCAGTGGGTTCAGGCAACTGAGCATTTGGTTCAGACAATAGGGTTTAGTGTTTTAGCAATTGAGAAAAACTGTAATATCATTGCGTTGCTGTTGGTCATTGAGCTCAGCTCAGCTGCCCTGAACCATGTTTGTTTCCAGCAGAAGTAGCCACAGTGACTGAGGTTGATCTTTAGTAAATTAGCTTTATGGAACCAAATCATTTGACAGTGAGTCAAGACTAACTGAAATAAGCCTGTATGAAACAGGCCTCGAGGTGTTAGAAGATAGAAGACACAAGTTCATTTATGATTTGCTGTCTGTCTGAACCAGAGAAATAAAAGTGATCATATTTTCTGCATTGCATCGTGATGAATCGAATTGGATCGTACTGCATCGTAACAGGGGTGAATCGTATCATATCGCATTGCTAGCTGCTTCATATGTATCTTCAGTGTATCGTATCGTTGGCTATGCATCGAGATGCGTATCGTATCGGCCTCAGTCATGAGATGCACATCGTTACTAAATACTGAAAAAACCTCAGGCACTCGCTGTACTGCTGCTGGTAACGTGTTGTTTTGTCTCTTAGTTTATGCTGGTTTACTGCATAACTGGCTTTCAACACAAATAAAATAATAAATAATGTTACACTGGTGTTTCAGTGTCAGTCTTCTTCTGGGACGCTCCATTAACAGCAGCCTCAGTCTGACTAACAGAGGAGTAGGGGAGCGCAGGGCACAAAGTAACGCGGGGTCAGTTGTAACACACGTTTTTTAAATATTTCCACACATGCTAGCATAACCAAATTTACAGTATTTACTAGTTACCATATCAACATTATATAGAGAAAAAAAGTGTGCCAAAATTCAAAAGTCTTTTGAAGATATCGCTGAACATCTATTTTACCATAGTAAAATTATATTTCTGGCTTAAGTAAATTTTTCATCTCAGTTTTTATTACTAATTTAAAATTAGACAAATCTGCTATTATTTTAATCTCCAATCTGTTATTTATCAGTTTAGTTTTTTTTAATGCCTCGATGTGGTTATTAACTTTTTGGAAGGGGAAAGCATTTCTAGGACCACTGTGACTTTGTATTTTTTTTTCATACCACCAAATATTCAGCTAAAATATGGTTAACACAGCTCGGAAACTTGATATGTATGTAAAATAAGCCAATTATTCCTGTTTTAACGCAACATAGCGTGTCCGTGGGAAGCGGAAGGGGCTGTATAAACCGCCTTGTCGGTTTCCTCAATTTATTTACTTGGGTGATGAGCGTATACGAGTAATTGCAGAAAACAATGACTAAAGTTACTAGTATATCTGTGGTCCAGCAATTGTAACTAAACTGGTGTAACCATAGATATATCTATATCTGTCTGTGGGTGTAACGTTAATGAGACAAATCCCGGTGCACTGCAGCGTCAGTGGCCCCTTGAAAGAGACCATTTTTAATCGGCCGTCTCTCTGGGTGAGTTCACACCATGTCGGAATTGCCGAAACTACAATATCACTGTGTATAAAGTTACCATCTCTTTGTTATAACTTGTAATTACAACTTGTGATCTCGATGCAAATTTTTCTGAGAGCTTTTATTTCTTCCTGATTTGTACCAAAGCACCGCTGAAACAGAATCGCTCAAAATGGCGGAGGCATAGTGAAGAAGTTATGAAGTTATGATAAATATATGCTTAATTACACTTTTAATAAATGTGCTAAAATGAAGTACATTTCAAATACATTTATAAAAATACACTAATAGTACATTGGTAATAAATATATGCTTAATTATACATTTAAGAAAAGTGCTAAATATTAATATATTGTAAATATATTTCTAAAAAATATAATAGAAGTACTTTGATAATAAATGTATGCTTAATTACACTTTTAAGAAATATGCTAACATTAAGTATAATTTAGATACATTTATAAAAAATAATAAAAGTACATATATAATACATATATGCTTAATTACACTTTTAACAAATGTGCTTGTCACGTCCTGGACTGTTTTTGTGTTTGTTTTCATTACCCATGTGCTCCGTCTGACCTAGTTTCTGTTAAGTGTTCATTGTGTTTAGGTGTGTCTTGTTAATTTGCCTTCATTACCTTCCCTATTTAAGTTCCCTTCAGTTTTGTCCATATTGTCC
Organism: Aspiorhynchus laticeps; assembly: GCA_023376895.1. Taxonomy (NCBI): domain Eukaryota; kingdom Metazoa; phylum Chordata; class Actinopteri; order Cypriniformes; family Cyprinidae; genus Aspiorhynchus; species Aspiorhynchus laticeps. The sequence continues at coordinate 759,152 of JALXFT010001878.1, forward strand.
GGTATTAAGGTTACTATGTGTTTGTGCTACCCTGACTGCCTGCCTGCCTGCCTGCCTGCTTGCCTGCCTGTTTGCCTGTGTAAAGAAGTTATTTCATGAAGTCGAATCTCTGCTCGTGCTTTCCTGCACCAACATCGTGACAGTGCTAAACACAAAGATATTGTGAATATATATTAATCGAAAGTATACTAGAAGTACTTTTGTAACAAATACAAGCTTAATTACACTTTTACGAAATATGGAGAAATAAATGCACATTAAATATATTTACAAAAAGTAAACTTAAAATACGTTTGTAGTATTACACTTTTTAAAATTATGCTAAAACAACAGCATACTTTTGTTAAACTTTTGGTGCACTTACAGAAAACATACTTAATGTACTATTATTTAATGTATATATTATGTGTATTGTGTTGGCAGTATATGTAAGGCCTACTGCAATTTATATTAAATATTTATGTAATGAACATTAGACTGCTTTTCAAAGATTTTTTGGATAAACATTTGTAACATTTTTATATATTTTATAAAAACAGTAATACATACATTATATGAATATGCAATTGTATTCTTACAATGCTTTATTCTAAAACAAAGCACTTTACGCAAATTATATACTCACTCATGGCAGTTCAGTTTAACATGATGGCTTTCATTATTCTGTAGTGCATTAAGTTTGAACAATTCATTTAAAACTGAACTTGTACCTCAGTACCAGTACTTGCACACATCAGCATAAAATATGAGGTACACATACATCAAAAGCAAAAGCAAAAAAAAAAAAAAGACATTAATGGTCACAAGATAAGAAAAATAAAATTGTTTATGAAACATGTTACTTATGGAATTCACTAATTTGGGTTTTTCATTAATGCAACTGCAATCATTTCAATCCCTTTCAATGTTGTTTGGCAGAGCTATGACATACATTTTTTCTTTCAAGTCAACCATCACACATTTTCGTTTCAAAAACTGTGCATGCACTGCATAAATAGTGTTTGACTCTTTCACCTCATGAATGAACTTGGAAGAAATTTTAAGGTCAGAATCCCTACACAGCTGACTTCCAGACCCGCAAAGCTCCTTAACCAAAACACAACTCATTTGTGCATTACAATCTTCAGGATTAAATGCCACAATGCTGAGAATCTTGCAAAATGTGCCATCAGCTAATTCTGCTACAGAGTTGTTCCTTTTCTGAAGTCTTGTGTTAGCTTCTGTGTGATAAAGTACACTGTCGATAATAAAACGATCATAATACAGGCCTTGCTGTACCCTAACACCAAAACGTTCCTCAATAGCAAGCATGTGGCATACAGGAATTTTCACTGGATGAGGATTACCGAAAACCCTAACATTCTCTGACAGGTGTGCTGATTTGGCTGTCTCTTGTTTGCTGTTCTGTAGAGCATAGAACAGTTTTTTGACTGAGTCTTTGGCATTGTTCATGTACTTGTCAGCCTTGTTTGTGATGTCTCTCCATTTGAGGAATCTCTTGACTATCTGTTGTTGGACATGTGTGGTTCCATTAAAGAACCTCAGGAGTGTGCCATTAAATGACTCAAAAGAAAAAGTGGATGAAGCCCACAGGGGTCCCCAGTTTCTCACACTTGCAGAAATGTGTGTCATCAAGTGCACGTTGAATGTCATCTTGTCCTTGCCGTACAACTTCTCAAATTCCATTACAAATTTCTTCAGTGCTTTCTCTGCATTATCAATATCGACCATTTGTATCTTTTCCTGAAGCAGAGAATAAATACCAAAAACAAGAAGAAAAAGATGGTTCCAATATTTCTTGGAAAGTACACCACAAAGCACTGGTAGAGCATAGAACAGAAGAAAAGATCTCCATTCTAAGGCCTTCCAATATTTCCATTCTTTTACAGAACGTGGAACTCTAGTTAACTCTGCTGGGGGCTGGATTGCTAGTAACTGCTTATCAATGACATCGGATTTTGTGCCTATGTACCATGGTTTGTCATGGTTAGTGAAATCCAGCCATAATGTCATTAGCTGCCGTGTTACTCCGAGGCAAACACTATGCTGATATTCAGGTACAAACCCATTTACCATCTGAAAGTTTGCTAGCTTCATTAATGGAGAGGGACCTTTCACTCCCATTACTGGCTGCTGAGGAGTTGCAGTCATAGCATGTTGAAAATGCTCAAATTCACATCTGAGAGAAGGTTCAGGATATATGTAAGAGTATGACCCTCCACCTTTATGATAGCAAAAGTCGCAGCCATATGTGCCATTAAACTGTTTTGTGTTTCGAATTTGGGGACGAGCCACTGAATCTGAGCTACAGACCAGGGCATGCACCTTAGATAAATGTTGCTGGTTATGTTTGTCTGTCCATTGTATTCCATTTTGCTCCAGTTTTTGAAGCTCATCAACAAATGGAGTTAACAGAGTTGTCATGTTGGGTTTTTTCTCTCCAAAACAAATACATGGTATGCAGATATTATTTTTTCGTTCTTTTGGATCCAGCTCAATGATCTGGCGCTGAATGGGCCATAGCTGACAACTTGAGCTCTTGAAAACTGGGATACCATCACTGTTCCATAGTAAGGATACGTCTTCTTCACTCATTTTACCACTCCTGATTAGGATTTCATACTCCATTCCTGACTGTATGTCACTAATAATGCCATTAGTAGACCTTTTTCTTTCTAAAGTATTCTTGGGATTTTCAAGAATGTCCTTAATTTGGCTTGATAAGTTAAAAACTAAAAAATACGCCCCGTTTTTTAAATTTGTGTCTGCATCAAACATCATGTGACATATAGAACACTGTGTCTGACTATTAACCTTACCTATATAGTTTGTGCATCCAGAACAATAAAAATGTGATTCATATTGTCCATACTGCCCATAAGCTTTATGAAATAGGTAAGAAGTTGCTGGCACAGATCCTGGGATATGTTCGTTAAACAGTTTGAGAAGGTCTTTAAGAGCTGTCCCTGTGAGGTTGTGTCTCAAAATGAAGGACATCAAAAGCAGCAGACTCTGTTCTCTTGAGATAGGTGCTCCTGGGTAAAGGATCTCATCTTCCTCTGATCCCTACAAGAAGATGAAGAAAAAACAACTAAATAAATAAACTGATTAGTAATTAGACGGGTGCTTGCAGAAAGCATATGCCTGGGCCAGTGACCAGTCTCAGTTTTAAAGATAATGATCATGATCCACAGCAGAAAGTTATTAGTTTATACTTTAGGCCATGCTACACTTCTCTACCAAATCTCATTACATTATACCTTCTGTTTTTTTGTGTTTTTGCTGAGACAAAAAATAAACAGCTCTAAAACCATTGCTCCTGAAAATTACAGACACAACGTAATATGCAACAATGGTTTTTATCTTATACATAATTAATCAAAAGCGAGGGCCTCCCTATGAAACTTTGCAATAATAGGCTCCTTTTTATGCAGGGTTTTAATTTCGAAGTAATTTATTATAAGTCTGCAACTCATAAAGCCACACCATGAATACTTTATGACAATACCTGTGATAGATTTGAGTTGTTTCCTTGTTTCAGGTGAGGTGTCTCGAGTGCTGGTTGAAAATCAGTTGTATGGTCATGGTGTCCCCCACAAACAATATCTGGCCTGTTCTGAAGTGTCTGTTGAATATAGACTTGAATGTCTGAGAGGCAAACATCTTCAAACAACAATTTTTATACAAATTAATTCAAAGAAGTGTTAAATATTTTAAAAGCACCATTTTAAATGACCTGTAATACTTTTTTAATTGCTTCACCCTTAGCTACAATTATGTCTGTATTCTGAAGCAATCTCTGCAACTGTCTAAATATTTGTGACATGTACTTTGTAAATTGAACTTCCAATAAACACACAGATACATAAATAAATAAATACAAAAAAGCCATGTGACCCTTTCACAACTCCACAACAATTTTTTAATATTAAATAGAATCCATCAAACCTGAGAATGTATGTTTGGATCTTGATGAGAACTCCCAAGAGACTGGCATGAGTTGATCTGGGGAGCCTGCCCTCTTCCATCATTATTGGTCACATCATTAACACTCTATACAACATACATACAGTATTACAAATAAGTTCAGATGATGGATGAAAATTTTTCATCTTAAAAGTAAAGTTTTGGAAGGAAAACAAAAAGATATATATAAAGAGAGATCGAGAGAGAGTAAGGGGGAAAAGCTGAAATAAAGTACAGTAATGCAATTTTTACCTACCCACTGAACTGTTTCCTGCACTTGGCCTTCCATTCTGTATCGCTTAAATGCTGGTCTTGTGTACTGGACACTGTCATTTTCTGTGGTGGCCTCACTGTTGCTGTAATTAACTGTGAGCTAAAAGAAGTAGAAGATTAAATAAGATTAAATAAAATACACTTAAATTACACTTAATGATTCAAGTTTATATATATATATATATATATATATATATATATGTGTGTGTGTGTGTGTGTGTGTGTGTGTGTGTGCGGGTTAATGTGGTTTATGAGGACACAAATTTGTTTAATGACATGGGTATGACAGAGGTATTACAATATGAAGGTGTTTCATGAGGACACTGCCTATGTCCCCGTAATTCAAAAGGCTGAAAAAACATACTAAATGGTGTTTTTTTGAAAATCTAAAGATGCACACAGTCTCCTGTGAGGGCTAAGTTTAGGTGTAGGGTTGGTGTAGGGCAATAGCACACACAGTTTGTTCAGTATAAAAACCATTACGCCTATGGAGAGTCCCCATAAACCACAAAAACCAACATGTGTGTGTGTGTGTGTGTGTGTGTGTGTGTGTACCTGTGTTTTCCTTCTCCTGTATTCAGTTGTTCTTGGTAATTCGGAATCATTGAAGCACTTATAGTTTTTGTAAATATATAGGCCTGAATTCTGCAAATAAAAAGAGTGACAATTCTTATGTAGCAAATAGCATGCACAATAAGGAAGAAATAAATTTTTCTTTTATTTTTTTATTTTTTTTGCATATCGGGCTGCAGTCTTTAAACAGTTAAGAAAACAATACATTTAGCTTAAAACTAAAATTCACCATTACCTCTTTCTTTGTTGCACCCAACTTCTTTAACCGGCGCTTATGTGTAGTTTTTGGAATCTTATTATCTTCTAAGTGCAGGTAAGATTTGTATGTCTTCATTACTTCGTCACTGCAGTGCCACATTTCATCCGAAGGTCAGGCGACAGAAATAATAATAATGATTGTATCATCAGTACTTAAATATATATATAAATGTTATATATATATTTTTTCCTTTTTTTTTTTTTTTTTGTAGCAGTGCATTCAGTTTGACCAATCACAGCCAACTCCTTGCAGTTCAATTTGGCCAATCAGAAACAAGCTATACAATTTGCAGGCAATTGTCCAATCACAGACTGCCATTTTAAGGAGATGAGCACAAGTTGAGCGGGCAACGGATACGACATTTCAACGGAAATCATGTCGTTTCCTAGCTATGCTTTGTTTTATTTCCCTGACTCGGACATGGTGAAGGTGGACAGCACCGATATCATTTTAAGAGAACACAGATAAGCAGAGTACCAGGTCAGCTCCCACGAACAAATTAGAAGTGAAGAGGGCTACATAGAGGTGCGCCTGACAAGTCGCGGCCGACATGGACAGACCAAGATACTGGCAGCAAAAATACTACTACTTGGTGGTAAGTTAAGTTTATTATTGTTACCGATTAGCGACTAGCTTTAAGATCACTTTGGGTGCATAAACTACTTTTCCATGTAGACAGTGTGCATATCTCAATGTTAGTAACGTTACGTGGACTATTGACGTTAATAGCAACACTTATTAACGTTAGGTCTAGAAACTTCTGATGCTTATTCAATAAAGTGACGTTTTCTGTTTGATTAAAGTATTTATAAAAGCATTGTCTGTTGTCTTTACTCACAAAAAGAGTAAACTTATTATAGGTAGATCAATAAATGAAGTTATAAGTACTATAACGTACACCAGTTACCATCAAATCAAATACAACTGTACACTGTGAAATTAAATGAAATGGTGTGTGTGTGTGTGTGTGTGTGTGTGTGTGTGTGTGTGTAATTGCAGACGTTTACAAAGACTTAATCATGAAGAGAGATGCTTTTAAGAGAGGAGAAGACATCTGGAACACCACTGCAGGGAAAAAAACACCTGAAGCCATAAAGGTTTTAGATTTATTTTTATTTATTTATTAATTTATATATATATATATATATATATATATTTTTTTTTTTTTTTTTTTTTTTTTTTTTGTGAAATGTTAATTGTAATGTGTTGCTTTTAGAGTGCAAGTACATCTCAAAGTGCAGCTCATGCTGCAATGGGAGACAAACTTAAAAGAGACCTCCAGAACCTGCAAAGAAAGAAAGCACCTGTAACCTCTACTCCAATGTCAGATGACTCCGATAACACTGACATTGACCTGTTTGAAAATACAGAGCAGAGACAATCAAGGAAAAGAGTAAGCAGTGTTTGCATTTCATACAAAATAATTATTGTTATTATTTTTTTTTATATGACTAATGGAGCAAGGTTGGCTGCCACTTAATCTCAGAAGGAGATTCATAAAGCATGTTCTCTTTCAGGTGTCCAACTGGTTCCTTCAGTAGACTGAAATATGTAAAAGCATATTTTATTTTATTTATTTATTTTTTTTAATGGGAGCATTGGCTAGTTGCTCTTATATTTGTTATTTGCATGCTCTTATGTGTGATTTTCTTATTTCTTTAAATCTCTGCAAGAGGTTAATTGTGCAGACTTACAGTAGCATGAACCACTACATCACAGTAGACCCAAACATTTGAAATTGTGAATTTGAAATAAAGCCAAAATTATCAACATGACATTTGATGTAATCTTCACTTATTAAAAATACAACATCACTAACGTATTGTAATTGATTTTTGAGCCTCTTCTAACCTTGTATCAAATATAACATACAGGCTGCACTGGAGAGTGACAACGAACAAGAAGATGATGTAAGCAAGGAATTTAAGAACAGTCTTCTGCAGAGGACATCTCCCCAAAACAATCCTGTCGTGCTTGATGATGATGTTGTCAAAGCTTTGAAAGGTAAAATACTAGGGATTAGAATGTAAATATGAAGCCATTGTTAAAGGATTCAGGTAACACTTTAGAATACGGTTTCTTACTTACTACATAACTAGTAAGGAATTATTGAAAAACTAAAATACAATTTTATAATTGTGTTAAGTAACAGTTAGCTAATCAATTACCATTAACCATTAGTAATTAATAAATAATTATCAAATATTTCTGCAGTACCTATTTGGATCCTGACACAGTAGTCCTCTTGTAATGTGAAAAGATTAGAAGGGTTATAAGGTTTAGACATTAATACAACACATACCCAACTACCCAAGACTAAAAAAAACAAATATGACCCAACAGCTTCATCCCAGTGTTTCTCTAAATAAATTATTAATTAACTGACAAATATAATTAATAAACAAATCACCATTTTACAGAGTTTACTGTTTCTGTAGTTGGATAGTTATGGCAAGACAGTGAAGTTGTAGTTTCTTTCTGAAGCAGATTTCCTACTAAACTTGCGCACAAAGCAATTGAGTCCTGCATATTTAATTTCTATTATAGGTGTCACGAATCCTGGCCATGAACTTTCCTTCACTCACCACTAGAGGTCACTCTCCCAGCACATGGACTTTCACACAGTTACAGATCACTCTTAGACTACATTTCCCATCATTCACTGCACCCACACAGCTGTTCACTATAATCACGCTTGCACCTGTTCACCATCTCTCAATCACCATCTTCCAATCACACACACACACACACACTATATAAACTCTGGACTTTCTCTCCCACTCTGCCGAGTATTGTTTAGCCTTGCGACATACAAAGCGTTTTCACAATATCCCTAGTCTGATTTCCTGTGTTCTGATTCCTGCCCGTGTTCCTGGTTTATTCTCTCTGCCTAGCCCTCTGGATATAGTTCGCCGATCGCCGACCCTCGCTTGCCTTAGGATTACTCTTGTGTTTTGCCCATGCCATACCTGTTTGCTACTGCCCGACCCTGCCTGTTTTGACCATGTTTTCTAATAAAGAGCTTGCATTTGGATCCGCATGTCTCACGTCTCGTCAACTCCATAACAATAGGCCAATAATAGTAGTAATGGACTGTAACGCAGTTGCTACTGTGGTAGTACTTTGTACTTGTCCTTTACTTAACTCATTTTAAAAATGAGTAGGCCTAATAGAGTAATATTTTATTGGGCTATCTGTACTTTTACTCAAGTACTTGATTTGTGGGCCTCAACCTATTTGTGTATAACTGTTCAGTAGTAGTTATTTCATCGTTATTTTTCTTGAACCTTAACTAGTAGATAATTAATATTAGTTCTTCAGGAGGTATGACAGAATACAGTAGTTATTGATTAGCTAACTGTTACTTAACACAGTTCTAAAATTGAATTACATACTGATAACTTAACACAACTTCCTTAGTAGTTAACAGCAGTGAGTTAAGTGTTAATAAACAATTACCTGTTAGTTCTGCTATATTTCCTTAATAGTTATGCCGTACGTATTCTAAAGTGTTACCAGAATTCAATCCCTTTTTATAGTCAGTCTATAGTTAAAGTCTGTCCCATTTAGTTAAGTTAGATTAGGTTTAATCTATTATGAAAATTTCACTTTTATAAGGTGTGTAAACCAAATGGTACAAATCTGCCCACTCTGAACATGCCGTTCCAGATTTCTCTTACGTCATTGAGATCTGAAAGTTTTGCATCATGAACTGTTTGTAAGGATCCATTTTGAAAGTTATATTTGTTGAGTGATGTTCTCCTTTTGTTTGTCAGTTTAAAATGAATAACTAACCCACAAAATCAGCACAATTCTTTCTCCCACCTAAAAAGAGGTATTTAAAATGTATAACAAATAATCCTTGGGAGTATTTTGATATGAAAAAGACATAATGAGGAGATTTCTGTTACGAAAAGGGCATAATAGGTCACCTTTAATGTTATAAACGCTAACGTTGGCTACAGAAGAAAATAAGGGCCAAACAATAACAAACACAATTGTCATGTTCATTTCAACTTGTTGGTAAGCATACATAAAAATCTGCAGCAGTAGAGAGTAAGACTTGTTAATGTAGATTTCATCCATCCTTAGAAAAAAAAAACGAGTGACCATCTATACAACCATATGATTGTAGTTTGGGGCAACAGATATATGTGAAAATATCAATAATATATTTACAAGCATTTATAAAAAAAATTAAATGGTTGCTGTCTTTTTGGGACAGCAAAGTTCTTCCCTAAACCTACCCAATAGATTGATTATTAAACACTTGTTTAACACATTTATAAACATAATATTTCATTGTTATTGAAGAAATATTTCCGATGTGAATTGTGATGAGAAGTGAAAGAAGAGCAAGTTTGTCAAACTCTGGTTGCTAGATCCACAAACCTGACTCGCTGTGGTCTATAGTACTTCAGATGCTAAGTAATGGTTATCAACGAGATTAAATTAACTTGACATGTATGTGTTAATTAAAAGTATTTTTTTGGACTTTTTTTTCTTAAAATCCAATGACTTTATTCTTGACATTTCATTATTTTATTATCAACAGGTTATTTAAACTGTTTTTCTTAAAAATATGAGTTTAATCTTGCAGGAAAGCTACTTTAATCTTAAAATGATTTTATTTATTTTTATTAGTGCTTGATTCTAATCTTATTTCATAGTTTTCTGTATGTTAAAGATAAGGATGCTTAAAATGTATAGAATGCTAGCCACATGCCCATGTTTACAAAAAGGAATTAATTAGCCACTTTGTTTAGTTTGATGAGATGTAAAAATATTTAGATGAAGCTAATATGAGGCCTGAGGTAGGTGAGTATTTTTGTCTCTGATAGAGTACCACAGCCAATATGGAAAGGAAAAGTCATCTTGGTGACTCTATTAACAGCTATGTCAATATAAGGCAATGTAAGCTTTTTAGCCACATTACCATTATGGTATATGATTGTTTGTTATATTTATACATTTAACAAAACCTTATCAGCTGTAACCAATTTGCCATTATCCTTAGAATTTCCTGTCTTTGCACAACAAAAGTTTTAAAGTTACAGCAATGCTTCTTTAGAAATACATTTTATTGAATCAATAGACCTTGATTAACTAAAAATGAAGAATAACTCAAATGTGTGTTTTTTTGTTGTTGTTGTTTTTTTTGTTTATTTATTTTTATCTTGTAGAGCTTCCTGGGATTGTATCATCTCTCAAAGATGTCCTAGAGTCCATGAAAAGAGGCTCATGCAGCTCAAGATCAAGTTCCAGTGAGCTGTCTCTCGCTGAATCCTCAGAAATGGTTAGGAAAAAAGTTATGATAATAAATTCATGACTGTAATAATTATTTTGTGTTTTTGTATATGCTTAACCATAGGTACAGTATGTGTACTACTTTTTTGTTGTCTTTACAGGTCAAGGGGGCAATAGCAAATATTAATACCATAAATATTTGTTATGCATTATATAGTAATAGTTTGCAGTGTAATATTTTCATTTGCAGTTAAACTAAATGTGTTTTTTTTTTTTTTTTGCTGAAATACTGTGAAACACAGTCAGGTCCATATACAGTGGCATGCAAAAGTTTGGGAACCCCTTGCAGAATCTGTGAAAATGTGAATAATTTTAACAAAATAAGAGAGATCATACAAAATGCATGTTATTTTTTATTTAGTACTGTCCTGAGTAAGATATTTTACATAAAATATGTTTACATATAGTCCACAAGACAAAAAAATAGCTGAAATTATTCAAATAACCCCCCTCAAAAGTTTGGGAACCCTTGGTTCTTAATACTGTGTGAGGTTACCTGATGATCCACGACTGTTCTTTTGTTTTGTGTTGGTTGTTCATGAGTCCCTTGTTTGTTCTGAACAGTTGAACTGAGCTGTTCTTCAGACAAATCCTCCACGTTCTGTAGATTCTGCAGTTTTCCAGCATTTTTGCATATTTGAACCCTTTCCAGCAGTGACTGTATGATTTTGAGATCCATCTTTTCACACTGAGGACAATTGATGGACTCAAACACAACTGTTAAAAAAGGTTCAAACATTCACTGATGCTCCAGAAGGAAACACGATGCATTAAGAGCCGGGGGGTGAAAACTTTTTGAATTTGAAGATCAAGGTAAATTGTACTTAATTTGTCTTCCGGGGAACATGCAAGTATCTTCTGTTGCTTCCGAAGGGCAGTAATAAATGGAAAAAAATATATATTTCAACAAAAGAAAAAAGTTGGAAATCTTCTTCAAATTCAAAAAGTTTTCACCCCCCGGCTCTTAATGCATCGTGTTTCCTTCTGGAGCATCAGTGAATGTTTGAACCTTTTTTAATAGTTGTGTTTGAGTCCATCAGTTGTCCTCAGTGTGAAAAGATGGATCTCAAACTCATACAGTCACTGCTGGAAAGGGTTAAAATATGCAAAAATGCTGGAAAACTGCAGAATCTACAGAACGTGGAGGATTTGTCTGAAGAACAGCTCAGTTCAACTGTTCAGAACAAACAAGGGACTCATGAACAACCAACACAAAACAAAAGAACAGTCGTGGATCATCAGGTAACCTCACACAGTATTAAGAACCAAGGGTTCCCAAACTTTTGAGGGGGGTTATTTGAATAATTTCAGCTATTTTTTTGTCTTGTGGACTATATGTAAACATATTTTATGTAAAATATCTTACTCAGGACAGTACTAAATAAAAAATAACATGCATTTTGTATGATCTCTCTTATTTTGTTAAAATTATTCACATTTTCACAGATTCTGCAAGGGGTTCCCAAACTTTTGCATGCCACTGTATAAGAGTTAAGAATGTTAATAATGCTTTACTGGCAATGATGAAATCTGGACCCCTGAACATTACCAAAGTCTGGCTTTCGTCCTTTTGCCAGGCTTTAACTACAGTGGTCTTCAGTTGTTGTTGTTTGTTTGTGGGTTATATTTACTGCAGTGCACAACACTGGAGTAACAGTGTTGTTTGCAGTTGCTGTTGTTTTTATGCGAGAATGATGGAGATTCGCTACTTTCCGGCATAGACCATGCCTATCAAGTAAGGGTACTGTTGCCAGTGAAAACCCATGGTCCCGAATCGTACTGTACTTTAACCAGACCACTAGGCATTAGAAAATGAGTAAATGTGAAAACACATTGTGTTGTAAAACATTTTTTCTGTTTTTGTAACATGGGTTAATTTTGCTGAAATTTTTACAGTTTCTTTTTCCCCTTTCACAGACACTGATGAAAGAGTTCCCAAAGACGACAGTGTCTGAGGTGCGGGCCCTCATTCGGAGGAAGTGCAATAACGAGTCAACCTCAAAGAACAGTCACTCGCCACTGGAAGGATGAAGATGTAATGTTTAAGTTGTTACAGTTCTTGGTTAACTGTTTGGCTATAGCTAGTTTGGTAAAAATCCATTTGTTTGTCTTCTGTGGCTCCATATGTGGTTCAATTGTTTAATGCCATTGTTAGTTTCCTACAAATGCTCTTTAGTGATTTGTTTGTATTATTCTTATTTTGTGTTAAATGGAGCTCTGCAGATCACTTATCGTTATTTTTGGTGAACATATTTTGGCTAAAGACAATGAACCTTTTTTTTTTTTTTACAAAATTGTCAAATTAAACGTTTTGTACATTTGAAAATGCGAATTTGATACTGTCTTTACAGAAACAGTAGTTTGCATTATATTTGTAATACATTAAACTTTTGTTATAAAAACTATGTTTAATATAAAAGTATTATTGACATACTACATGGGTTTTTTAAATATATATTTTTAATATATTAAACCTATATTTCTGGCATATTAAATGATTTTGTAAAATATCTTTTTAATATATTAATAGTGAATTCTTTAGTGTTATGAAAATACATTATAAATGAGCTAATATATTTGAAATACACTGAAAATGCATTAATTATTAGCTTAAAATAACTTTGTAATGTACTTCTAGTACAACATTGAAGTGTACTATTAATAAAATAAGGGAAGTTTAGTTAAAATACACTAAATGCACTTGAAGTGGGTACATTTTAACACATTTTGAATACATTAAATATATTGCAAATAGATTAAAATTGATCTTAAACATATCTTGAAATACACTTAATATACTTAAAGTTGTTTCAAAATAATACATTTAATATGTACTTAGTATAGTGCAATTTAAATATATTAAGTATGTACAAAAAATTACAATGTAAATATACTTCTTTTGAATGCTAATGCATTTCAAATGAAATGTAATTCAATTTAAATGTATTTGAAGTACATTAAAACAATATTTCAAATATGCTCTAAATGTAGTTCATGAAGTATTAAAAGTACATTTTAAATGTATTTTTAAGAAATACACTTAAGTTGCACTAAATATAATTAAAATGGGTCCATTTTAACACAATTTCAATGCATTAAATATATTGCAAATATATAAAAGTTGAACTTAAATATATCTTAAAGTACACTTAATATACTTAAAGTTGTTTCAAAATAATACATTTAATATGCACTTAGCATAGTATAATTTAAATATATTAAGTATGTCTAAAAAAGCACAATTTAAATATATTTCTTTTTCACCTGGGAAGCTCTTATGCGCTTCCCGTGCGCAGAATGATGCTCTTGAAGCAGCACGGAGTCACAGCACGCAGCTCCGGTCAGAGAAGTTCAAAGCACAGAGGAAAGAGAGATTGATGCGTAGCTTATTAAATCTGCGCGATAGTTTATTGAGCCTTTTCTTTTAACGGTTTTAAATCTCAGTTATTGAGCACTCTTGAAGAGAGTTTCATTGTTTTGACTGTAGTAACCGAACACAACACGCAGTTTGAACGCTGAACGGAGGATAACGGACAACCGCAGCGGAGAGAAGCGTTTACGTGAGCTTGAATTTAACACTTAAATATTCATCTGTACCTCACATTAAACTATGGAACGGCTTCAGAACACTTGGACTTTGACTTTATGGTGCTTTATAATGCTTTTGTGCTTTCATGGGGCTTAACAATAACACAGAATTAGTATACGCAGAATATCGGATTTGGATCGGTCTCGTCTGATCGATACCCAATCCGCAGAAAATGACCGGATTGGAGCAAATGACCGGTGTTGTGCCGAAAAAAGCACCCTTGCCGTGAAAAGCACCCCTGTCGCGGGAACACGCATTTGAAGACGATCGCCTTAAAACGAAATGAATATCATTAGCGTTCCCATTTTTTTTTTTTTAAGTCCAGATATAACTGTAAGTGTGTAGGAATACTGCTTAGCAGAGAACCATTAGTTGAAATTCAGTTTAAATCCACTAGATGCTCTAAGCGTGCCAAATACTGTTTGTCTGGATTAGTTCAGCCAACGAAAGAAGCTTGTAAAGTGGCGTAGGCCTATATGAAGAGTTCATTTGCAAAACCAGATCACTCCGTACTAACCAATTTCGAAAATCTCAATCAAATTCCAATTAATTACAATTCCAATTAATCTCAATCAAATTGCTGTTGGGTTATTTTGATTAAGAAAAAAGAAAAGAAAAGCAAACTAACAATAAAACAATAAAAACATAATAAAAAACGAGATTTTTGAGTTATTAGTTTTTGCAAATAAACTTCATATGTTGATATACTGTAACAATGAATCAGCATAATTTAACATTTTTTTTTAAAATATAAATATAATTGAGCTTCACAAATTAGTGAAGTGGCTTTAAGAAAAGAGCTAGAGCAGTGAAAAATCCCATTTCCACCATCAGGGCAATAATTAAGAATTTCCAATCAACAGAAAATGTTACGAAACTGCCTGGAAGAGGACGTGTGTCTATATCGTCCTAATGCACGGTGAGGAGGAGAGTTTGAGTGGCTAAAGACTCTCCAAGGATCACAGCTGTAGAATTGCAGAATATAGTTGAGTCTCGGGGTCAGAAAACATTAGAAAAAAATTGTCAAACAGTCCCTACATCACCACATGTTGTTTGGGAAGGTTTCAAGAAAAATTCTCCACACTTATCCAAAAACAAACTCCAGCATATTCAGTTATCAGACACAACTGTAACTTCAAATGGGACTGGCTTCTATGATCAGATGAAACTAAAAAATGAGCTTTTTAGCAGCAAACACTCAAGATGGGTTTGGTGCACACAGGGATAAAAAAGTACCCCATGTGTACAATGAAATATACTGCTGTATTTTTTATGTTGTGGGCCTATTTTTCTGCTGGAGGTCCTGAACATCTTGTTTAGACACATGGCATCATGGATTTTATTAAATACCAACATATAAAAAATCAATAAGTGACTGACCCTGTTAGAAATCTTATAATGGGCCATGTTTGGATCTTCCAACCGGACAATAATCCAAACACAAACCTCAAAAACAACACAAAAATGTGTCACTGAGCACAAAACCAAGCTTCTGCTATGGCCATTCCAGTCCTCTGACCTGAACCCTGTAGAAAATGAGTGAGGTGAACTGAAGAGGAGAAGCACCAACATGGAGCTGTGAATCTGAAGGATCTGGAGAGATTCTGTATGAAGGAATGGTCTCTGATCTCTTATCAGGTGTTCTCCAAACTCTTCAGGCATTATAGGAGAAAACTCAGCTGTTACCCTGGGAAAAGGACATTGCAATAATTGGGTGCCAATAATTGTGGCCAACATGAACTAGAGAAAGTATTTCTTACACAATGAGATTTCCCCCCATTTTCAATTGTTTTACTTCAATGATAGGTTGGAATTTTGTGAATTTTTGGAATGAAAGATAAAAAGGATAAACAATGCAGATTTATTTTCACAGCCGCCTTTGCTCATATTTATCAAGGGTGCCAATATTAGTGGAGGACACTGTATATATTTTTTTATTTTTTACTATTTTCAATGGGGACAAATTGATCATAATTATTGCATAAATATTACTTAGTACCATAAAATTATTTCAAAATACAAAAGAAAAAAATATTTAACCAAAATATATTAGATTGATTTTACTGAAGAAAAAAAAGTTGCATTTCAGGTGTCCAGTCACTTTTGACCATGAAGACCATGAGTGTGACTCCCAAATGAGGAGCGCACAAAGGTTAAAGTAGAATAGAATAAGAACAGATAACACTAGTGTTTAAGGGTCATTATTTCATTGTACGACTAAATGCTGACTCTGTGTTGTTATATATTTGTGGATGCAAACAAAAATTTTATTATATAGATGGAGCACTGTACTACCTAAAAGGCCCTGGTAAGGCCACCAAAACCAAAGTAGTTAGAGGGACAGAGGAGGCTAATGGCATTTTTAGGGATTTTCACGACAGCCCAACAGGTGCTCACACTGGACAAAAAAGAACCAGAGATGCCATTTCGAAAAGGTTTTTCTGGACTGGGATGTCTGCTGACATAGATAAATGGGTAAGCAAGCACTGCAATTAAAGAAAATATTCATTTTTTAAAAATTGCTTTTCATTGAGTTTTACTTGCCTACCATGCATGTGCATGTATATTTTCCATTGTGGTGATTGTGTCGTTGTTACTAACTCAGAGGGTCTCATTCTTGGATTTTTCCGTATTTGTACGCACAGTCATTGGCATAAAACACACCCAAACCATCTCTATATGAGGGTTTTCCGCATAGGCTTTCTATCATAGCCTTTCACCAGTCTTGTCAAACATGACGCTGTTTTCAGACACACCCTCGCCTGATCCTCGAGCAAAGCCAAGTGTGCCATTCTCACCAGTTCTCACTATAAACACCTTACATACAGACCCAGATTACAGACCTCATATGAGCCAGCTGTACTGAGACCTTGCAGCTTATAATGCAGCTATTTTTACTTGGACTGTATATGATGAAAAGATTAAATCAAATTATATTTTTTAAATAATTTTATCCTCTCAATTACAAGCAATGTAGACTGCATATCTTTGCAATTTACATCTGCTAGATCACATTTATCCATGAAAGTGCTATTTTTTTTGTGATAACATAAAACACTATTTTAATCAAGGCATGGATGTAATAAATAATGTTAATTTTGAATAAGTAACTACAAATGTGTTGACTAGAGTAAACAAATAATTAAGTAATTAATTAATTAAATAATTTATGCAAACCACAAGCATCACTTGAGCTTTACATTTTAAAATCACATGTGAAACACATGAATAACTATCAGATAGTTAACCTTTTTATGAATATATGTTTTAAACAGGTGTCAGAATGTGCAGTGTGTCAGGCAGCTGGTCATATTATTAAACAGGAGGTGGAGTATACCCCGATAAAGGTAGGTATTGTTGACACATAACCTCTGACTGACTAAAGCCAAACTATTTTCTTCAAACAGTAGTATGCTCACAAACTTATCCAGAATTAAATTTTATTTTGTGCTACTTTTCTTCAGGTTACACATCCATTTGAGCTACTAGGCATGGATCTGATAGGAAAACTGAAAACCACAAAAAGTGGATATCAGTACATTTGTGTCGTGGTGGATTACCAGACAAAATGGCCAACAAAGCCTACCCTCTCCGTACCAAAACAGCAGCTGAGGTGGCTGGATGCATAATTAAATTTTTCCATCAGTTTGAGGCTCCCAAAAGGATACTGACAGATCAAGGCTCAGAGTTTGTGAATGCGGTACTTTTGAAATGTTGCTTAAATGTTTTTGTTGGTTTTGATCTGTGCTCCAGTTACAAAAAATGTGTCCGTTTTCATCTTCAGTTAAAGAATTTGGTAACACTTTATTTAACTGTGTCCTTGTTACACAGGTTCCATGTACTTACTATAGTAATAGCAATACATTATGCATAATTACATTTAGTAGTAAGTACATTTAGTGTAGTTAAATAATATTATTCAGTATTTAAATGTATAGTTACACTGTAACAAGGACACTGTCAAATAAAGTGTAACCAACAATTTATTTTAAAACCATATTCTAATATTTGGATAATATATAATATGTTCTTTATATTAACAGATAAACAAGAATGTATGTGCCATGCTGGGAATTAAAAGGAGCCTTTGTTCACCCTACCATCCTCAAACTAATGGACTGGTAGAGAGGATGAATGGTACCATACAAAGGTAAGGCAAATGGTTCTCATGATTCATTCTATGTTTAACGTACAATGTACATTTGTTTGTCATACAGAACTGTGCAAAAGTCTTCAGCCACCATTACTTTAGTTATTTTAGCTATGCTACAATGCTATTTCTCAGTCTCTTTTTTAGAATATAACTAGAAAATACAGGTTATAAAAAAGTACAGGAATAATAAAATAAAATAATAAAATACAGGAATCTTCTTGGTCAAATTGTTTTGCAACATGTTAAAGAAATAGTTGAAGACAGATGGAAGAATTAATGCTTGTGGCCTTCAGTCAAACATGTTGTAGGTTCTGTCCTGGTTTGGGGCTGCATTTCTGCCCGTGGTGTTGGCCATAGTGTCTGAAATGATGGGCCTCCACACAGTCCAGACCTGAATATGGGATCAGTATGGGATCACTGGGACAAATAAATAAATAAATAGCCTAAATATAAAAAAGAACTCTGGGAACTGCTGAAAAGGCTGGTATTACATAACAAGTTATTTCAGAAAACTTTATGACAGTCTCCCTGTCAGGCTTGTGTCCCTGTGTCTTGTGTTTTGTTCCCCTTGTGCCCCCGTATGCCCATATTTGGTTAGTTCCTGTTCCTGTTCCTGTCCCCGTTTAGGTTTATTAGTTCATTAGTTCCAGGTGTGTTTGATTTATTATGTAGTTTTCTCCCTGCTTATAAGCCCTGTGTTTCCCTGTCTTTACGTCCGCTGTTATACGTATGTTCCCCATGCTACGTGTGCATTCTTGCCTGTCTGTTAGTCTTTATTTGGATGAATAAATATTGTTCCTTGTGAATATCTCCGACGTCTCCTCGATTCCTCGTTCCTACACAGTAGCAGTAGCCGAATCGTGACACTCCCCAAAAGAGTTGAAGTTGTGCAAAGGGAGGTTACACTAAATACTGACTTTTGGCTCAAGAAGCTGTTTTATTCTCTATTTGTGAGACTTGATGTGTGTGCTTATATCCTGTTGCTGGTTGATGAGATAATTGAGGTCAGATGTGTGTGTGATCAGTATTCCGGGGATGATGTTCTTTGGGATTGATGGATGACACAGCCTGGCATGTCTGTTACAAGCAATCTCCCAGACAGATGTATTTTGTAGAAATCTGGGCTAAATAATTCATATTGTCTGTTAATTTTTTTAGAGCTCTCAGCAAGCTGATAGCAAACAAACCTGAAAATTGGGACGAATACTTGGAAGCTGTCATGTTTGGATTGCGCACTAAAAAACAAATAACAACGCAATTCTCCCCATTCTTTTTGATGTTTGGGCGAGAGGCTCGCTACCCAACACAGGTGCCAGAGCACTTCATGCTAGGTAAACCCATGAATAAATATAATATTAGGTCTATCGATACATTGTTGAAAACATGGAATTAAAGAACAAAAAATGTGTTCACAGGTAGACAGCACTGTTGAGGTTGTTGTGGCTGAGGAGGCTGTGTCAGAGAACATAAAGCGCCTTGATCAAATTAAGGATATTGTTCATGGCAATATCACCAAGCAGCAGGAGAGAACAAGCAGGCGAATGAAGCACGGTGCTCCTAAATCTGCCTTAAAAATAGGGGACCAGGTGTGGAGACAAAATGTAAGAAATCAACAGAGAAAAGGTGGCAAACTGGAGGCAAACTTCCTTGGCCCTTTCACTGTGATGGCACTACATGGGAAAAGCGCTGATCTGCTAAGAGAAGACGGTACTGTTTTTAACAAAGTTAATGTAGATCACTTAAAAATGGCAAGAATGGAGTTGCCCCGAATCCCTCACAAAATAAAAAAACAGTGGCTGCATCAGCATCGGTCCAAGCCCCAGACTCAGCAGCACCAGTCTCACCAGCAACACCAGCTTCTGCAGCTTCAGCCTCCACGGCAGCACCAGCATCCTCTGCCCCCTTAGCAGCACCTGCCATAGTAGCAGCACCAGTCTCACCAGCCTCCTCTGCAGCACGAGTGTCACCAGCCTTCTCTGCAGCACCAGCCTCACCAGCCTCCTCTGCAGCACGAGTGTCACCAGCCTTCTCTGCAGCACCAGCCTCCTCTGCAGCACCAGTGTCACCAGCCTCCTTTGCACCACAAGCCTCACCAGCCTGCTCTGGAGCACCAGTGTCACCAGTCTCCTCTGCAGCACCAGTGTCACCAGCCTTCTCTGCAGCACCAGCCTCCTCTGCACCACAAGCCTCACCAGCCTGCTCTGGAGCACCAGTGTCACCAGTCTCCTCTGCAGCACCAGCCTCCTTTGCACCACAAGCCTCGTCAGCCTGCTCTGGAGCACCAGTGTCACCAGCCTCCCCTTCAGCACCAGCGTCACCAGCCTCCTTTGCAGCACAAGCCTCGCCAGCCTCCTCTGCAGCATCAGCGTTACCAGCCTCCTCTGCAGCACCAGACTCACCAGCCTGCTCTGCAGCACCAGCCTCACCAGCCTCTTCTGCAGAACCGGTGTCAGAAGACTCACCAGCCTCCTTTGCAGCACCAGCCTCACCAGCCTCCTCTGCAGCACCAGTGTCACCAGCCTTTTCTTCAGCACCAGTGTCACCAGTCTCCTCTGCAGCAGAAGCCTCACCAGCCTCCTCTGCAGCACCAGCGTCACCAGCCTCCTTTGCAGCACAAGCCTCGCCAGCCTCCTCTTCAGCATCAGCGTCACCAGCCTCTGCAGCACCAGCCTCACCAGCCTCACCAGCCTGCTCTGCAGCACCAGCCTCACCAGCCTCTTCTGCAGAACCGGTGTCAGAAGACTCACCAGCCTCCTTTGCAGCACCAGCCTCACCAGCCTCCTCTGCAGCACCAGTGTCACCAGTCTCCTCTGCAGCAGAAGCCTCACCAGCCTCCTCTGCAGCACCAGCGTCGCCAGCCTCCTCTGCAGCAGCAGCGTCACCAGCCTCCTTTGCAGCACCAGCCTCACCAGCCTCCTCTGCAGCACCAGCCTCCTCTGCAGCAGCACGAGCGTCACAAGCCTCCTCAGTAGCACCAGCCTCACCAGCGATGACGAGTAATTTCTTACTGCTAAATTCTGAAAAAACAGAGGTGTTACTTATCGGACCTAAAACCCCCACAAGTAATAACCTAGAACACTGTCTAACACTTGATGGCTGCTCTGTAAATTCTTTGTCATCAGTCAGGAACCTAGGTGTACTATTTAATAGTAATCTCTCCTTTGACAGCCACGTTTCTAGCATTTGTAAAACTGCATTTTTTCATCTTAAAAATATATCTAAACTGAGACCTATGCTCTCAATGTCAAATGCAGAAATATTAATTCATGCGTTTATGACCTCAAGGTTAGATTATTGTAATGCTTTATTGGGTGGTTGTTCTGCACGCTTAATAAACAAATTACAGATGGTTCAAAATGCAGCAGCTAGAGTTCTTACTAGAACCAGGAAGTATGACCACATTAGCCCGGTTCTGTCAACACTGCACTGGCTCCCTACTAAACATCGTATAGATTTTAAAATCTTGTTAATTACTTACAAAGCTCTGAATGGTTTAGCTCCTCAGTACTTGAGCGAGCTCTTATCGCATTATAGTCCTCCACGTCCGCTGCGTTCTCAAAACTCTGGCCGTTTGATAATACCTAGAATATCAAAATCAACTGCGGGCGGCAGATCTTTTTCCTATTTAGCGCCCAAACTCTGGAACAATCTACCAAACACTGTTCGGGAGGCAGACACACTCTGTCAGTTTAAATCTAGATTAAAGACCCATCTCTTTAACCTGGCGTACACATAACACACTAATACACTTCTATTATTCAAATCCGTTAAAGGATTGTTAGGCTGCATTAATTAGATCAACCGGAACCGGGAACACTTCCCATAACACACGATGTACTTGTTACCTCGTAAGAAGATTGACATCTACGCTAATATTAGTCTGTTTCTTTCTTATTCTGTTTCTTAGTCCGTGTCTGGATCAGATGGTGGATCGGCGCCGGGAGATGATGACTGCGGCCCAGATTGTCGGCGGAGGCCGGACCCCTGGATGAGCCCCGGGGACATAATCCCAGTGAAGACCTCGACTTAAAATACAATAAAACTAAAAATAAAACAAATAACTAAAAATATAATAAATACCTAACTACATAATACTATTATTGTTAGAAATTGCAACAATATTAAAATAGAAATATAAAACATTTAAAGTCTTAATTAAAACAATAAATAAACAATAATATCCTGGCCAGAGGAGAACTGGCCCCCCGACTGAGCCTGGTTTCTCCCAAGGTTTTTTTTTCTCCACTCTGTCTCAGAGGGAGTTTTGGTTCCTTGCCGCTGTCGCCTCTGGCTTGCTCAGTTGGGGACACTTAATTTCTAGCGATTATCGTAAATTTAATTTCATAGATACTATTTAAACTAAACTTAGCTAGACAATGACATCTCTGAATTCAATAATGAAATGCCTTTAACTGAAAATTGAGTGTTTAATCTTATTATTATACATTACTGACACTCTATCCTCCAACTTGATACTGTTCAGTGCTTTGACACAATCTGTATTGTTAAAAGTGAATATATAAATAAAGATGACTTGACTTGACTTGACCAGCCTCCACTGCAGCACAAGCCACAACAGTCCCTATCTCAGCAGCCACCTCACCAGCTCCAAAGAATGCACACACTTCAGTTGAAAAGGGTATTATGATATTTAGTATTCTATCTAATTAATATTTTGTACAAAATAAACACTTATAGTATAATATTGATATTAAGGGGATAGTTAACCAATTTTTTTTTTTTTAAATTCTGTCATCATTTACTCATCCTATAAATGTCGTTGTTCTGTTGAACACAAAGGAAGATATTTTGAAGAAAGTTTAAAAACAGGCATTTTGGGGCAACGTTGATTCCATAGTAGGAAATAAATACTGTGTAAGTCAATGGTGACCCAGAACTGTTCTGTTTTGAACATTTCTCAAAATACATTTCTTTGTGTTCAGAACAAAGAAATTTAGGTAACATTTTATTTTAAGATGTCCTTGTTACACGGTACATGTACTCACTATAATAATAACAGTTAATTATGCATAATTACATGCAAGTAATCCTAAACCAAATTTTAATCCTAACCCTAACCCTAACCATGTAGGAAGTAGTTAATTTACACTGTACTTACATTTATAATTACAAAGACATCTTAAAATAAAGTGCAACCGAAATTTACACAGGTTTGGAACAACTTGAGGGTGAGTAAATGATGATAGCTCACTTTGGGTGAACTATCCCTTTAATAATGTTATGCAGTATAATGTAGTACAGGTTTTTTTTTTTAGATGTGCGTGGACAAGGAAAGGTGTGCATGTACTTCTTTCCAAAGTCGGCCCATACAAACTTTTTTTCCTGGGATATTGAGAGAACTGGTCCCAACAAGGAGCTTGAGAGTGAGGTATCTCTTTTTCATTATTGTATGAAATTATCACTTTCCATTCCGTGTACTTTTAAAAGTAAAGGTTCTTTATTGGCACCAGTGGTTTCACAAATAAACTTTATCATCCATAGAACCTTTACTTTGCACAAAAGGTTCTTTACAGTGGAAAAAGATTCTTTAGATCATTAAAATGTTATTCACACTAAGAAACAAATGTTTCTTTTAAGAACTGTTCACTGAAATGTTAAGGAACCCCAAATGGTTCTTCTATAGCTGTGTTTCTCATCCCTGGTCCTGGGCGCCCCAACACTGCACATTTTGTATGTCTCTCTTATCTGACACACCCATTTTAGGTCCTGGAGTTTCTTCTAACAAGCTAATGAGTTGAATCAGGTGTGTTTGATTAGGGAGACACACAAAATGTGCAGTGTTGGGGGGCCCACAGGACCAGGGTTGAGAAACACTGTTCTATAGCATCACTGCAAAAACTCTGCTTTTGAAACTTAATGCTTATTATTTCAACAATGAATGACAGTTAAAAGACACTGAATTGCAACACAAAGACGTTAATTTATGCAAACAACATCAGCAACACTACAACAACAACATCAACAAAACAGTTGATAGTATTAAAATGAAACTGCCTCTTTCTAACACATGTTCGAAATTGTCCTAAACAGTACAAAAAAAAAAACATAAAAACACATAAACATAAAAATTACCCAACAGCTTGTGCCAGTTAGGTACTTTTTTGTTTAAGTGAATTTAGTAAAGAAATGACAGTGCTCTAACAACAGTTATTAGCTGAATACATTAATAAAAGACAATTGACATTGAATATGAATGAATACATAAAGCAAAACATAAACAGAAAATTGATGCAATGAAGACCAAGTTTCAGTGAAATTTCTCCGCAATCCTATCCACCTTTTTCTTGTTGTAAAAATGTGCATGGCCATTTGTAAATTCTGTATCTAGATTTTGGTCTCATGTGCACCCAGCTATTTTTAGCTGTACAAAACAGTTCGTTTTGCTGCTTGATGTTGAAAATTGGTGTGTCTTATTATATTATTTTTATGTATTATTTTTATTATGAACACACTGGTTTGTATTGCAAACAGTTTTACTGTTTACTGCACGTTGTTATTCTCCACGTTATTTACCTATAGCGGCTAATGGACCGGAAGTCTCACCCACCCAAAGGTGGATATGAAGGCTATAATCCATCATTATATCTATATTTTGATGTTTCTCCCTTCAGATGATGATCTTGTAGGATATGACAGCATCTGAAACTACACAATTGAGTTTAATGTTACAATGCATCTCTTCTATTTGTTTAATGCAAAATATCAGAAATGGACACTATGTGAGTCCTTTGCGGTGTTAAAAAGATAAAGTTATTTAAACTGTGGTATAGCATTAGGCATTTTAAGAAAGAAATCGTTTACCTGTTGAGAGTGTGTAGTTTGATGGCTGAGCTCCAGAAAAACAGTAATGAGGTGCTTTGACAGTTACATATTTGAAAAACAAAAAGGCGAGAAATTAAGAAGCTTTGGAGTGTAACATTGGTTTTTGTGCCAATTTGTCATAGGTGATCAATGCATACTTAACACTGCTCGTTCGGAAATACAACCACTGTAATCCGGGTGAAGCAGCTGTTATTGACACGTATGCAATGACTGCAATCTGGATGAAAAAATGTAGAAGAATCCAGGTATGTACTGGATTGTAATGACCTCTCATTTTTTAAATGTTTTAAATATGCCTTTTTTTGAGTAACAGGGATTTGGTATTTTGTTTTACTACTTTCAGATTGATCCAATGGCACACAAAATTATTGTGAGAATTGTAAATGAGCACCATCATTGGATGTTGGTGGTGAGAACAAGAGCATTGCACAAATATTGCTGCTTAAATCTCTGTAGCTATAGTGATGTATGCACTCCACAAGAGAGTATACACTCTACATAATTAGTCATTTAGTAATTATACTGGGCCATGCATACATGCTCTAAGCTATTATTAAAAGACACAGCACCCCAAATTGTAGAAATCAATTCAAGAGTTCACACTTACATATAATAAATAGAGTAAAGGTTATGCGTATTTGGCCTGCTGTCCGAGGGGAGGGCTCCGAGCTTGGAATTTGGCCTGAACACACTGTCTCCAGGCTGAGATAGGAATAGTTAGAAGTGAAGAGATGGGGTGGTGGAGGGATGCTGGAAAACTGTCAAAGAATAGAGTTAAGTCCTCTGTATGTATATACCTCTTAGCTTGTTAATTGAGTTGATTACTGAATGCGCTCCTCACGTGTATTTTAAGTTAATTATCTGAACATGTTCCTTCCTGTAATGAGTTCGCTGGAGTTCACTCAAATGTGAAATCTAAAATACAAACAAATAAACATGACCTAACTTGGCTTGGCTTCGAACAGATTCGGCATAAATAAAAATAAGATTTCACCAACAGAGATACAGGGACAATACTCGACAGGAGACAATGGCTACATGAGGGCTATAAGTACCCAACATAAAGGTAACATGACAAGAATCAAACAAAGAGAAAAAAGACACATGACTATGACAACCAATTAGAACATGACACAAGAGCACTTTGCAAGATCACATGACAGGGCAGGAAAACACATGACAGGACCATGAAACAAGGCAAAATATCAAAATAAAAGACATGAAAACATGAACATGAATGTTACACTTCCAAACTTTGTTAATAAAACATAATTTAATATCACTAATTCCATAGGTTTCTGCCTAACGTTTCTTGTCTTTCCATATAAATGATGAAAGGTTATGTACCCACATGAGAAGAAAACCCTTTTCTTCGATCCATTAGGGGAAACAAATGGAAAGGTTAAAAAGTGCCTGGAGTCTACAAGGTAAAAATGACTTTAAAATGTAGTTGTGCTTGTGTCTTTGGAGTTATTAAAGGGCAATGTTCAACAGATTTCACACATACAATTTACTTTAGAGCATTCATGAGGAAAAAAGGCTGCAATGTTTCAAGGTGGACATGCAGCAGTCTCCCTCACAGATGTCAGCAAGATGGTACATCCTGTGGTGTCCTGGCCTTAAAAGTGAGTGTGAAATATGGTTTCCAGTAATAATTACAGTAGAGATCCTGGCCGGATTTTATATATCCTGATGGAGATTTTATTAAATCTGCAAATACTATTTGTACACTATGTGTAATACTTTAAATGTGATGTTTTATTTGTTTGTAAACAATTAAACAGAGACCAAACATTCCTTGTGCCATTGTGCTACTCAAAATTTTCTTCAGTTTGCAAAGAAAATTTTACAGGGGAAGGCAATCAATTTTGCCACTTCACGGAAGGCAGTGGACAAGTTGAGGCTTGACATAGCCACTTCCCTCCTCAGAGAATCTGGCATGTCTCTTTTTTTGGGCTAATTATTGTCAGTCACATTTTGTTGTGATTGTATTTTATATAATAAAAATGGAGCTATAAGCTAGCGAATTAGTGCTGTGCAATGCAAATTATATTACTCTGAACATATTTGCTGAATACTGTTTGTATTAACAGATGATCTAAGCAGCCTGTGCTTTTATTGTGGGATGGGGGACCAGGAGGAAGCACAATGGGTAATTTATGCACATTGAAATATATAAAAAAATGAAAAAAATATATATTTTATATTTTTTAGGGTTGCAGTGGTAATGACAATTTTCTGCATCATCAGCATCTACCTATAAAGGCATGATTGCAATTATACTAATTTTGTTTAAAATGTTTAATTACTTACTTTCCATTGTATATGAGCTGTAGAAAATACCAGTTGTAATCAGAACACAACATTAAGTTGGTGAGAACTTCCAAAAATAGTAAGGAATAGTAAGAATATTTGCAGTCAGTCAATTTAGTGATCACCTATATTTAGAGATACCCTATAGTTCAAAGCATATGTACAAGTCCCTTGTTAAATTATATCATGCTCTCTGCCAGATGTTTCTGTGAGTTTGTCTCACTGGAATTCCTCCTCCCTTCTCACTCCTTTTTTTCTGTCTCGCTCACTCCTCCCTTCTGTGTTGTTTCTTCTATGGATATCTTTGCTCTTTTATGAGCACATGCACATATAGGTACACTATATTGCCAAAAGTATTGGGTCACCCCCATCTAATGAACAGGTTTGACTACATTAGTAATTTCCATGAGTACAAATCTTAATGTTTAAGCATATAATGATATTCTAGGTCATTGGTGTTAAGGGATGAGTTTTTGGCTCAATGTATGCATTTACAGTCACACCAGAGGTGTTAAACTGGGATTAGGACTTAGTTTTATGCAGACCAGTCAAGTTCTTCCACACTGACTCGATCAATCATTTTCTTTTTGAACCTTGTCTTATACACAGAGACATTGTCATGTTAGAATAGAAAAGAGTCCAAACTGTTGCTATAATATTAGAAGCACACAATTTCCTAGAATATCATTATATGCTTTAACATTAAGATTTGTACTCATAGAAATTACTAAAGTAGTCAAACCTGTTCATTAGAAGGGGTGCCAATACTTTTGGCAATATAGTGTATCTCCACATGACTTCAAATGGTGAAATAGTGGAGGGGGTCTGAAGTGCTCCAGGTTATTGAGTTCAGACTAACCGAACTGTAGAGTTCGGTTGAGAAAAGGTATCCTCGTCCAAGTGTATCCCTAATATGTCCAGGACTTCCTGGCCAGACTTCCATTTTATGGAACGTATATTTCTTGGCCTGAGTACCACTCCGATGTAATATTTAATTCTCATTGGATATACCACTGCACCACCCCTAGCAATGAAACTATATAATGTATGGATGTAATAATAAACTTTGAATATGTTTAAACACTATGCTTAAAAGTTAGCCAGTCCTATAAGTATAAGTGTAAGAATGTTCATTCATACAACACTGTCTTAGTGTGTGTGTATGTGCGTGTGCGTGTGTGCAGTGTTGGGAAGGTTACTTTGAAAATGTAATAGGTTACAGATTACAAGTTACCCTATTTAAAATGTAATAGTAGTGTAACTTTTTCAATTACTTTATAAAAGTAATGTAACTGATTACTTTTGATTACTTTTTGATTACTTTCCTAAATTTCTAATAAATGTTTTCAACTGTTAATCATTTTCAAACATTTACACCATGGAGGGTTAACCTTAGTATTCAGCACTAATAACTGTCAGACTTTAAAAACCCTTCATCACTTGTTTTAACATGATAAAATTTGAACATCCACCAAAATCAGACTTTAGTACCGCCTTTTACTTTGAGATTGATCAAGTTCAATGCAGATTTAAAATCATAAGAAAAAGTTTACTGATACTGTTTTTGAAACCAAATCTTCGCATAAGTACAGGAAACACTGCATCTAACGATGCTTTGGAAAAAAATAACAGTTCATTAAAAAATGTAAAAAATAAAAGCATATACATCAACCCAAATACGGTTATCTAATAAGCATGTGTCCTATTCTTTGTACTAAACTCCTGAAACATTTTTAAACATTGGTGTCTGTTTGTATATATGATGATAGTCTTCTCAAAAGAAATTGTAAAATGCTCATGAAGTGACTCAGAGCAGTTCTAGAGATTGTTTATGTGTTCATGTACTCATATATATTGAGGCGGCAGACTGAAAACACCACGAGTGATACACAGGATACATCTCTCTGACTCTTTCTAGAAAAATCCTAATGCTGAACATGAGTCATATTTTTCCCTTATAAAAATTAACCATGATTTTATAATAGCAAAAGTACAGTAACCATGTTTTTTCTTTTGGCAAATGGATTACCATTTGTATATTTATTTTTTTTACTTCAAATTCCATGGTTAAACTATGGTTAGTGTAGCATAAACCATGGTTATTTGTGGTTACCATGGTTTAACAATAGTAATATTGTCTTTGGGTTTATAGTAAAATCATCATTAATTTTCGTAAGGGTTGTGTTGTTGTCTGCCCTAGCTCCCTCTATACCTATTATAAAACGATATGGTTCTTTGTCTGCTACATTAACTTTACAATAGATAGGCTAATAATGATGTCCTTTAGCTATAGGCCCACAGTATCTTGAGTGACGACTGATGAGCAATGGGCCGCTGCTTAACTAAACAAAGACAAAACTATAATAGCATATTTACAGATGAATCTGACCTGCACTTGAAATCCTGAACAGTAGTTTTGCTTCTCTGCTCCACCTGTGCGCTTCCACAGTCCTCTCCATGGTCAAATCTCTCGCATTGATTACTCTGCTCGAGACCGTTTGGCGGAGACGCGGAGCGCGCGAGAGAAGCATTGTCAGTCAGACTAACCGATTAGTGATTTATTAGAAAAAAAACGGTCAAGTCAGTGCAATTTGGGAAAGAAATCAATTAAATCTATATGTGGATGTGCGTAAATATTCAAATGTAACCCCCTTTGTAATCATTAACATTTTCATAAGTAACTGTAATTTAATTACACATTTTTTCTTAGAAACTGTAACTATGTCACAGAATGGCCCGTATTCCACCATCACTGATCACCCTCACCTGCACCTAATTAATGATCATGTACACCTGCTCCTCATCATCACAGCTCATCACCCCTGCTCTACTTAAGCTCACTCCTCACTCCAGTCAGGGTCTGATCTTGAAGTCACATAGCTGCCAACACATTGAATCTTGAGGATACTATACGGACCTTCACTCTACAAGCGGACTGCTAGCTGAGTATACTTTCCTGCATTACTTACCTGATGATACTTACCCTCTGTCTTCCCTCTCACCACCAGTTACCTGTTCATCTGTGGACGCTTGAGACTCGCAGGCTCTCCAGGATTCCTATCTGCCACAAACCTGCCAAGAGACAGAGACAGTCAGAATCCCAGTGCACTATCTACCATACATCTAAGAAAGCAACTTACCTCACTCAAGGACTCTCACCACTGTTGTATCACCAAATCCTGTAATAAACTCTATCTCTTTTACACTTACCTTTGTGTCTGGCAGTTCCGTAACAGAAGATCAGACCAAACCGAAGACGTGTGCGGACCACAGCGTAATGGAGGCGGCAGCTTTTATCACGAGGGCTTATGGAATCCACGACCCGCTGGATTTCGTGAGGGAATTCGTGCCTTTCGCCCTCTCCAGCGCACTAGAGGATCGAGCCCTCAAGCTCTTATTCCGGCTCGGGATCACATCCCATCACCCCTTCAAGCTCCCAGACACTTCCAGCCTCACATGGCAGGAGACTGTCTTCAAGTGTCTGGAGAGTCTTCGATCCCGAGTCGGAGTTCCGCCCGAAGCGACGATGATGGTTCCGCCGCCCGTAGCGGCGATGATGGTTCCGCCGCCAGAAGCGACGATGATGGTTCCGCCGTCCACGGCGATGATGCCGCCCGCGACGAAGATGGTTCCGTCGCCCGCGACGAAGATGGTTCCGTCGCCCGCGACGAAGATGGTTCCGTCGCCCGCGACGAAGATGGTTCCGTCGCCCGCGGCGAAGATGGTTCCGTCGCCCGCGGCAATGATGCTACCGCCGCCCGCGATGAGGAAGTTTTCGCTGGCCGCGGTGAAGTATGGGCTACCGCCCGTGATAAAGCAGGAGATAATGGATGAGGCTATCCCCTTAGAATTCCTTGCTCCTGTCATCTCCCCAGAGGCTGTTCCTCACCAGTGCCCTCCAGTGGCAGCGCCACGCCAGTGCCCTCCAGTGCCTTCTCCTCGCCAGTGCCTTCCAGTGGCTGCTCCACGCCAGAGCCCTCCAGTGGCTGCTCCACGCCAGAGCCCTCCAGTGGCTGCTCCACGCCAGAGCCCTCCAGTGGCTGCTCCACGCCAGAGCCCTCCAGTGGCTGCTCCACGCCAGAGCCCTCCAGTGGCTGCTCCACGCCAGTACCCTCCTGTGGCTGCTCCACGCCAGTACCCTCCTGTATTCCCGCTGGTTCCGTCCAGCCGTCCTGTATTCCCGCTGGTTCCGTCCAGCCGTCCTGTATTCCCGCTGGTTCCGTCCAGCCGTCCTGAATCCACGCCTCCAGAGCGCCCCCTAGTGTCTGCTCCTCCAGAGCGCCCCCTAGTGTCTGCTCCTCCAGAGCGCCCCCTAGTGTCTGCTCCTCCAGAGCGCCCCCTAGTGTATGCTTCTCCTGAGCACCCCCTAGTGCCCGTTCCTCCAGAGTGCCCACCAGAGGGGAGCTTCCCCATGAAAATTTTGGGGGGGGGGGCTATATATCCTCTGCCTGGGTGGCCGGGCCCAGAGCTAAGGCCACGGAGACCCCTGACCCACCATGGCCGCACAAAAGTTATAAGCCATGGCCTCCCGAGCCTCCAGATCCGCCATGGCCTCCCGAAGCCCCGGATCCGCCATGGCCTCCCGAAGCCCCGGATCCGCCATGGCCTCCCGAAGCCCCAGATCCGCCTTGGCCTCCTGAACCTCCTGTCCCGCCATGGCTTCCTGACTCCGGTTCCGCCCTGGATGCCCTTCCTGTGTCCATGTCTTCCACCGACATCCAGGGCGCCCACCCCCCCTCCCAGGTTTTGTTATTACGTCGCGGGATGCGCCGTCCGGGAGGGGGAGGTACTGTCACAGAATGGCCCGTATTCCACCATCACTGATCACCCTCACCTGCACCTAATTAATGATCATGTACACCTGCTCCTCATCATCACAGCTCATCACCCCTGCTCTACTTAAGCTCACTCCTCACTCCAGTCAGGGTCTGATCTTGAAGTCACATAGCTGCCAACACATTGAATCTTGAGGATACTATACGGACCTTCACTCTACAAGCGGACTGCTAGCTGAGTATACTTTCCTGCATTACTTACCTGATGATACTTACCCTCTGTCTTCCCTCTCACCACCAGTTACCTGTTCATCTGTGGACGCTTGAGACTCGCAGGCTCTCCAGGATTCCTATCTGCCACAAACCTGCCAAGAGACAGAGACAGTCAGAATCCCAGTGCACTATCTACCATACATCTAAGAAAGCAACTTACCTCACTCAAGGACTCTCACCACTGTTGTATCACCAAATCCTGTAATAAACTCTATCTCTTTTACACTTACCTTTGTGTCTGGCAGTTCCGTAACAAACTAATTACAGTTACATTTATTTTGTAATTAAATTACGTAACGCCGTTACATGTAACTAGTTACTCCCCAACTGTGTGTGTGTGTGTGTGTGTGTGTGTGTGTGTGTGTGTGTGTGTGTGTGTGTGTGTGTGTGTGTGTGTGTGTGTGTGTGTGTGTGTGTGTGTGTGTGTGTGTGTGTGTGTGTGTGTGTGTGTGTGTGTGTGTGTGTGTGTGTGTGTGTGTGTGTGTGTGTGTGTGTGTGTGTGTGTGTGTGTGTGTGTGTGTGTGTGTGTGTGTGTGTGTGTGTGTGTGTGTGTGTGTGTGTGTGTGTGTGTGTGTGTGTGTGTGTGTGTGTGTGTGTGTGTGTGTGTGTGTGATTAGACTCTGTTGGTCCCAGCATCAAATAGTAATTAATTTTTAATACAAAATTAAATGGGGTGAGTTTAATGGATGTGACACTTTTACTAGTGAGAGATACGAAGGGGGTGCACTTCCTGTGAGACCGTGCTGCCGTGAAAAGCACCCCCTCCTAAATTAGCCTCTGTTGGTCCCAGCATCAAATAAT
Organism: Aspiorhynchus laticeps; assembly: GCA_023376895.1. Taxonomy (NCBI): domain Eukaryota; kingdom Metazoa; phylum Chordata; class Actinopteri; order Cypriniformes; family Cyprinidae; genus Aspiorhynchus; species Aspiorhynchus laticeps. The sequence continues at coordinate 792,277 of JALXFT010001878.1, forward strand.
TTTGAGAGTATACTTATAGGACTGATGCGGTTACACGGGGTGAGTTTCATGGATGTGACACTTTTACTAGTGAGAGATACGAAGGGGGTGCACTTCCTGTGAGAGCATTTGTTGTGTTTAAGTGTGTGAGTTAAGAGGAAGTCCACTCAAAATAGTATTTTTGAAAATAATCAACACAATAGTCAAATACATTTTATTTGACATCTTACAAAAAAAAAAAAAAAAAAAAAGGTAAATTATGCTGATTCATTGCTACAGTATATCAACATATGAAGTTTATTTGCAAAAACTAATAACTCAAAAATCGCGTTTTTTATTATGTTTTTATTGTTTTATTGTTAGTATGCTTTTATTTTTTCTTAATCAAAATAACCCAACAGCAATTTGATTGAGATTAATTGGAATTGTAATTAATTGGAATTTGATTGATATTTTCGAAATGGGTTAGTACGGAGTGATGTTTTTGCAAATGAACTCTTCATATAGGCCTACGCCACTTTACAAGCTTCTTTCGTTGGCTGAACTAATCCAGACAAACAGTATTTGGCATGCTTAGAGCATCTAGTGGATTTAAACTGAATTTCAACTAATGGTTCTCTGCTAAGCAGTATTCCTACACACATAGTTATATCTGGACTTTAAAAAAAAAAAATGGGAACGCTAATGATATTCGTTTCGTTTTAAGGCGATCGTCTTCAAATGCGCGTTCCCGCGACAGGGGTGCTTTTCACGGCAAGGGTGCTTTTTTCGGCACAACACCGGATGCATCCCTAATCATGTCTATACATTTAAGCCTCCTGCCATTGTTTACATCTGTTCAAAATCACGACATTTAAAAAACAAACTTTGCCACTGTTAGAGTGTTGTACAGAGAGAGGCCGTGTGTGTGTGTGTGTGTGTGTGTGTGTGTAACACACTCACGCTCCCTCTCTCTCCTTATGTTTATGTACCTCACCGCTCCAAGTTTAATCTGGGAAAGGTGAATATTCCTGCATCATAACTTTTACTGACAGATGAATGTGTAGAAAGTGAGCATGTCGTCAAAAACCTTGTTGAGCTGCAGGTTTAATGACTGCTTTTTAAATTATTTTTCAGAATTATTTAAAACAAAAAATTACAGAAAGTTTTGATTATGGTTTTGATTATTGAGCTGCAGGTTTAGGCTCACTTTAAGTGACTGCATTTTTTTTATTATAAGGATTTTTTTTTTTACAGAAAATTATTTATTTTCTTATTGTTGAGCTGCAGGTTTAGGCTCACTTAAGTGACTGCACTTAATTTAATTAAGAAGAAATTTATTAAAAATTCACATTTTAATTTTAACTGTCAGATGGAAAAATAAATATTTACTTGAACTTTAGCTACAAGTTTACTAAAACTTAACATTTTAATTTTACTGTGAGATGGAGAATTAAGAATCAAATCACTGAGTATCTGAAGTAAAGGGGTTTCTAATAAAATGCAGATGTAATATGTCAGCAGCTCCATAACAAGAACAGTAATGTACAGCGAGAATTTTAAGATTATTTTTATAGGTATTACTTTTACAAATAATTAGTCTGCATTTAGTTAGTATCACTGTCAGACGTAGTTTCAGAGTGAATCATGCATTTGGATGTCTCTTCCAAAACTTTACAGCGATTTCTTCGATCTCATAATCGTGTAATAATATCGTTGTGATTTTTATTTTTGTATTTTTTTTTCCGTTACCTGTCAGTGAACTACGGCTCTGTGTAGTAAATGCTGCTCCATCTGAAAGCAGGTGATGGAGATTTACTGCTGATTACTGAACTGGCTTTACTGACAAAATGCGAAAGGAAATCGTATATACGAAATAAAAAATCTGTTATGGTTGACATTTTATTTCGTGATAACGATATATACCGTCACACCGCCTTGTCTTAGTTGTAAGTAGAAGCTTTTGAAGGGAAAGACAGCAAAATTGAGCTTTCTCTTTTGATTTTAAATCTAAAATATTTCTTTTTTAAGAGCTAATAGGAATTTCTATTTGTTCTAGTTTCCATTCTGCCTTGAAATTTATCTAGCATTAACAACTATGGCTTTTGAGAACCCCAGAAATGTGACAAGGGTCTGTTAGTAGTGTTAAACGGATAGTTCACCCAAAAATGTAAATTTTGTCATTAATTACTCACCCTCATGTTGTTCCAAACCCGTAAGACCTTTGTTCTTCTTCAGAATACTAATTAAAATATTTTTGATGAAATCCGAGAGCTCTCTGGCCCTGCATAGACAGCAAAGCAACTGACATGTTCCCAGGTCTAGAAACGTAGCAAGGACATTGATGAAATAGTCCATGTGACATCAGTGGATCAACAGTAAAGTTACGAAGCTACGAGAATACTTTTTGTGTGCAAAGAAAACTAAAATAATTACTTTATTAAACAATTCTTCTCCTCATCCGGTCTGCAGTGGCGTGCCGCCATTGTGGAGAGTTTCACAACACATGTGCGCGCTTCCTGTTCATGTAAACGACGCATGCTACTGGTGCTGCTGTTTACGTTGAACACACATGTCAGCACACACTAGTGTCATTTTATCTTTCTTTACATTTACATTTATGCATTTAGCAGACGCTTTTTTATCAGCTCTTGCTTTCCCTGGGAATCGAACCCATGATCTTGGCGTTGCTAGCACCATGCTCTACCATTTGAGCTACAGGAAAGCTGCAGACAAAAAGTATTCTCGTTGCTTCGTAACTTCACTGTTGAACCACTGATATCACATGGACTATTTAATCAGATGCGTTGCTGTCTATGCAGGGTCAGAGAGCTCTCCGATTTCATCAAAAATATCAAAGAAGAATAAAGGTCTTAGGGGTTTGGAAAACCATGAGGGTGAATAATTAATGACAGAATTTTTGGGTGAACTAATCCTTTAAATTAGCCTTTTAGCTCCCTATGGTAACAGTGCTTCTCATTCCTTTTTTAGTTGGCGGCTTATGGGATGGCGATGTAAGATCTGCACTTTTGTGGCTTCATCTAAAGGTGCACTTCTCAAGCATTATCGGGTGAATCATGGTACATTTGGTCATGGATATTCAGTACCCTGCTTTTATTTAGACTGTCCTTGCTCCTTTAAGACATGGGGTGGTCTGCGTACACACTTGTATAGATCTCACAATTCACAGGAAACTGAAGAATGTGAAGTTGTGCAATCTTTCAGATGTACAATTTGTGACTCGTTTTATTCTAATACAAAAGATTATTTTCAACACCTTAATTCCCACCTGAAAAGACATGAAACTAATGAATGTGTTTTTTAAAGGATGTGACTTCAAGACAAATGTATATGGGACTTACGCCACACACAAAAGTAGAAATCACAAGTCCTGTTCATGGAAAGATTTTAAGACTGATGTAAATGCAAACTGTCAACAGCTCAGAACAACTTGATGATGTAACAGAAACTATGAACTCTCTCTTTTCTAGCACTTTAGATACAATTGCTCCTTTACGCTTAAGGAAGATTAAGGAAAAGAGTCCAACACCGTGGTATAATGAGCACACTCGCACTCTAAAGAGAGCAGCCCGGAAAATGGAGCGCAGCTGGAGGAAAACAAAACTAGAGGTATTTCGTTTAGCCTGGCGGGAAAGTACCCTATCCTACAGAAAAGCTTTAAAAACTGCTAGATCTGATTACTTTTCCTCTCTTTTAGAACAAAACAAACATAACCCCAGGTATTTATTCAATACAGTGGCAAAATTAACAAAAAATAAAGCATCAACAGGTGTTGACATTTCCCAACATCACAGCAGTAATGATTTTATGAACTACTTTACTTCCAAGATTGATACTATTAGAGATCAAATTGTAACCATGCAGCCGTCAGCTATATTATCACATCAAATAGTGTACTATAGATCCCCCGAGGAACAATTCCACTCATTCTCTACTATAGGAGAGGAAGAATTGTATAAACTTGTTAATTCATCTAAACCAACAACATGTATGTTAGACCCTATTCCATCTAAACTACTAAAAGAGGTGCTTCCAGAAGTCATAGATCCTCTTTTGGCTATTATTAATTCGTCATTGTCATTAGGATATGTCCCCAAAAACTTTAAATTGGCTGTTATTAAGCCTCTCATTAAAAAACCACAACTTGACCCCAAAGATCTAGTTAATTACAGACCGATCTCGAATCTCCCTTTTCTGTCAAAGATATTAGAAAAGGTTGTATCCTCACAATTATATTCCTTCTTAGAGAAAAATGGTATCTGTGAGGATTTCCAGTCAGGATTTAGACCGTATCATAGTACTGAGACTGCTCTCATTAGAGTTACAAATGACCTGCTCTTATCATCTGATCGTGGTTGTATCTCTCTATTGGTTCTACTGGATCTTAGCGCTGCGTTCGACACTATCGATCACAACATTCTTTTGAATAGACTAGAAAACTTTGTTGGCATTAGTGGAAGTGCATTAGCATGGTTCAAATCGTACTTATCTGACCGCCATCAATTCGTAGCAGTGAATGAAAAGGTATCATATCGATCACAAGTGCAGTATGGAGTTCCTCAAGGCTCAGTACTAGGGCCGTTACTTTTCATGCTTTACATGTTACCCTTGGGAAATATCATCAGGAAACACGGGGTTAGCTTTCACTGTTATGCTGATGATACTCAGCTCTATATTTCTTCACGGCCTGGTGAAACACACCAAATTGAGAAACTTATGGAATGCATAGTCGATATAAAAAACTGGATGACGAGTAATTTCTTACTGCTAAATTCTGAAAAAACAGAGGTGTTACTTATCGGACCTAAAACCCCCACAAGTAATAACCTAGAACACTGTCTAACACTTGATGGCTGCTCTGTAAATTCTTCGTCATCAGTCAGGAACCTAGGTGTGCTATTTAATAGCAAACTCTCCTTTGACAGCCACGTTTCTAGCATTTGTAAAACTGCATTTTTTCATCTTAAAAATATATCTAAACTGAGACCTATGCTCTCAATGTCAAATGCAGAAATATTAATTCATGCGTTTATGACCTCAAGGTTAGATTATTGTAATGCTTTATTGGGTGGTTGTTCTGCACGCTTAATAAACAAATTACAGATGGTTCAAAATGCAGCAGCTAGAGTTCTTACTAGAACCAGGAAGTATGAGCACATTAGCCTGGTTCTGTCAACACTGCACTGGCTCCCTACTAAACATCGTATAGATTTTAAAATCTTGTTAATTACTTATAAAGCCCTGAATGGTTTAGCTCCTCAGTACTTGAGCGAGCTCTTATCGCATTATAGTCCTTCACGTCCACTGCGTTCTCAAAACTCTGGCCGTTTGATAATACCTAGAATATCAAAATCAACTGCGGGCGGCAGATCTTTTTCCTATTTAGCGCCCAAACTCTGGAACAATCTACCAAACACTGTTCGGGAGGCAGACACACTCTGTCAGTTTAAATCTAGATTAAAGACCCACCTCTTTAACCTGGCGTACACATAACACACTAATACACTTCTATTATTCAAATCCGTTAAAGGATTCTTAGGCTGCATTAATTAGATCAACCGGAACCGGGAACACTTCCCATAACACACGATGTACTTGTTACATCGTAAAAATATGGACATCTACGCTAATATTAGTCTGTTTCTATCTTATTCTGTTTCTTAGTCCGTGTCCGGATCAGATGGTGGATCGGCGCCGGGAGATGATGACTGCGGCCCAGATTGTCGGCGGAGGCCGGACCCCTGGATGAGCCCCGGGGACATAATCCCAGTGAAGACCTCGACTTAAAATACAATAAAACAAAAAATAAAACAAATAAATAAAAATATAATAAAATACCTAACTACATAATACTATTATTGTTAGAAATTGCAACAATATTAAAATAGAAATATAATACATTTAAAGTCTTAATTAAAACAATAAATAAACAATAATATCCTGGCCAGAGGAGAACTGGCCCCCCGACTGAGCCTGGTTTCTCCCAAGGTTTTTTTTTCTCCACTCTGTCACAGAGGGAGTTTTGGTTCCTTGCCGCTGTCGCCTCTGGCTTGCTCAGTTGGGGACACTTAATTTCTAGCGATTATCGTCAATTTAATTTCATAGATATTATTTACACTAAACTTAGCTAGACAATGACATCTTTGAATTCAATAATGAAATGCCTTTAACTGAAAATTGAGTGTTTAATCTTATTATTATACATTACTGACACTCTATCCTCCAACTTGATACTGTTAAGTGCTTTGACACAATCTGTATTGTTAAAAGCGCTATATAAATAAAGGTGACTTGACTTGACTTGACTTGTCCAGTTTTTACTGAGAATAAAATTCACTCTCCAGTACTAGAATCGGATAAGTATGTGGACATAGATACCTCTGAAGAGTTGGGTTGTGAAAGTGACACTTCAAGTGAAATTGTCAGAAATATTGGTTCTATATTGTTAAAACTTGAAAGCATCTATAATGTCTCTGGAAAATGCATTGATGACTTAGTGGAACAACTTCAGTTTATCTGCACATCTTCTACTCGGTATATTCCAAAGTTAGTAAGTGATTTCTTTACAAAGAATAACTGTTCTGTTGAACAAGATCTTGTCAGTGAATTAGTCGACAAACTGTGTTACTCTAATCCTTTGAATGTAGCATTTTGTCCTAATGGTCCCTTTTGTTCAAAATTTAAGAGGGAGAAGTATTTTAAAGAAAACTTTAGTGTAATTGAGCCAGTAGAGTATATTTTGGATCCAGAGGAGAATTGCACTTTTCAGTATGTGCCTGTCCTTCAAACTTTACAACAGTTGTTGAATAATGAAGACATTCTGAACAGTGTATTGACTAAACATTCAAATGCTTCAAAGTTGACGTCCTTTCACGATGGTACATATTTCAAGCTAAATGCTAAAGAAAAGCACAGTATTTCACTTATACACTACATAGATGATTTCGAAATCTGCAATCATCTTGGAATTTCGCGTAAAAAACACAAAGTAACATCAGTTTACTGGGTTCTTGCCAATGTACCATCTGAATTGAGATCACAACTAACATCAATTAATTTGGCTCTCCTTTGTAAAGCAAATGATGTAAAAACAATTGGCTATGCATGTATTCTTGAGCCTCTTTTGAAAGATCTCTCAACATTAGAGAAGGAGGGCATTTTTGTGCCTCTGGTTAGTACTAATATCAGAGGTACTGTTTTTTGTGTTTCAGCCGACAATCTTGGTGCACATTCTTTAAGTGGACTTGTAGAAAATTTTTCTGGACATTATATATGTAGGTTTTGTATCGGGGACCATTCTGACTATCAGTAAAAATAAGTACACTCAGGAGCTTTTCCACCAAGAACACAAGAGAACTATGATTTACATGTCCAGTCTGTAAAGGGAAACCCAGCACTGATACATTGTTTTGGTGTGAAAAAATGTTGTCCCATAACTGAGAAGTTAAGTTATTTGCATTTTGTTACCGGTTACCCACCAGATATTCTTCACAATCTTTTTGAAGGCATAATTCCATTCGAATTGGCGCTATGTATTAATCTGTTCATCCAAAAAAAATACTTTACCTTGGCAGAACTCAACAAGTTAATAACTCAGTTTCCATACAATGGACTGACAAAAAAAATTGCCCTCAACCCATTTCAGCAAAATTGGTCTTGCGTAAAAGTATAGGTGGCAACGCACATAAGAATTGGACGTTATTAAGACTGTTCTCCTTTATTATCGGTGCAAAGATACATTAAATGAACTAGCATGGCAAGTTTTAATGACTTTGAAAGATATTACTGATCTTGTAGTAGCTCCTACTCATACGGAAGGGACTATTTGCTACCTGGACACCCTGATATCAGAACATCGCCACAGGCTTTTGGAAGTTTTCCCTGGGCAAAAATTAATTCCAAAGCACCATTTTCTGGAGCATTATTCAGAACTGATAAGAGGGCTTGGTCCTTTGGTTAGCTTCTGGACTATGCGCTTTGAGGCTAAACATAATTTCTTTAAGCGAGTTGTTAGATACACAAACAGCTTCAGAAATGTATTGTTGTCACTTGCCTCAAAGCACCAAAGGATGATGGCATACCATTCACAAGGAAATGCTTCAAAACCTGCAACATGTGTTACTAAAAGAACATCACTTCCAATAGAACTGCTTGATATGGACATACAGCAGTCTTTCAAGGAAGCTCATCCAACACACCACTGTGAAGTTGACGAGTGTGGTGATACACCATGGAACTAAATATGCTGCTGGGATGGTTTTGCCATATGGATCAACTTGTGGTCTACCAGATTTTGTTGAAATTTCACAGGTTGTTATTGTAGACAACAGTCTCAGTTTCATTGTGAAGTTGCTTAACAGCTGGTATGATGAACATTTTAGGGCATTTTTATTGGAGTACTCTGGGAAATTGACCCTGCTACAGCACAGTGAACTTAGTGACACGCATCCCTTGACAGCATATTATGTGGGAGGCAATCGCATGGTGACATTAAAACGTCACATTGTTTGCCAGTGTTAGGTGAAAAGACTGCCTTCATTTAGGCTGTTTTTGTTTTGTTTTTTTTTCTTCCAGATTTGATTTCCTTGAAAGTTATTTTAGAAGACCGGATTGAGAAGCTTACCTTGTCCTCAGGAATTCCCAGCACTGTAGAACTGTTACATGAAACTGTGAAGGAGACATTTGGACTCATTGAGGATTTTACCCTGCATTACTTGGATGAGGACTTTGGTGATTACTTCACACTCCATTCTACCAAACAGATTAAAAACAAAGGGACAATTAAAGTTGTGATCAGTCCATCAATAGTACTTACACTAACTACTCTGACTGAAAATCAGACAGATGCAAGTAATTCAAATGACAATTCAAGCTGTGATACTGACACAAGGGCAGATTACCAGACGAATGTCACATTGTCTTCACAAGATGGTGTTATACTATCCCCTCTGGAAAGCCCTAACAAGGTATCATGGCCAGATCAAATTATCATTCCATGTTTCTCTGTGGCAGTGGAAGCAGTACTGAGGAATGCCAATGAAGAATTTGTCAAAGATGGTACTGTCCTGAACAATATTCGTGTCAGATCTGAAATAATGGAAAAATTAGCAGACTACATGTACAGCTTCACACCCTACCCGACAGGCCTTCAGATCAGTGAGGTGGCAGAGGTTTAGTCAAAGCCCATCCATGTCTAAGAGAACCAGGCAGTCGTAATGGCTGGACCGGATGGATGTATAGTCTTAAGTACAAGATGGGAAATTACAGGTCGAAGCTCAGAAGTCTTGGATTTCCTGAGGTTGTCTGCAACTCACTTAAGAACAAGTGCCCTAATGACCGGACGCCTGCAAAGAATATAAAGAAAGCACTGAAAGGAGAAGTGGTGTTCCTTCCACGCTATCCCACAGGAGACACTAAGGAACAGCAAGAACTGAATCGAAAACAACTAATCGCTGAATCAAAGAAGACAGACAGCACAGCCATCAAGGTCTTGATGTGCAAAACTTTTGCACATAGAAGACATGATGTCATCACCCTACAGATGAGCATCAAGGACATAAAGGATAGATGGCCTGCCTTGTTTGATGCCTCACAAGTGAGTAAATTAATTGATTGTAGCAGTAATTAAAAACCTGCATGTACCAAAGTTTTACATCTTATCGAATGCTGTATGGTCTTACAATCCTGTTCTACTTAAAGGGTTAAGGTCACTGCACACTGAGTCCGAAATTTTCATCAGAAATTTTCGCACGTTAAAAAATAAATAAATACAACCTCACGTTGTGTCAATCACGTTTGCACACTGCCTCCAAAACTTTCGTCCGTCAAAAACAATTCGGATCAGGTTCGAGTTTCTGTGTTTTCGCATCCGTAGCATGCATTTTGATTGGATGGGGAAAACGGAAAAATGCATGTGAAAATTTAAGATTCAGTGTGCAATGAACTTTACTCCACCCCAAATTGAAAATGTTGTCATTAATCACTTACGCCCATGTCGTTTCAAACCTGTAAAAGCTTTGTTCATCTTCGGAACACAATTTAAGATATTTTGTATGAATATGCTGTTTTCGTTCAAATCAAAGCGTAAACAAACGTAGACTATTTTGGCGATGTCTTTCATACTTTTCTGGGCCTTGACAGTGTTATGTACTTGGCAGTCAATGGGACAGTCACAAGCCTCCTGGTTTTCATCCAAAATATCTTAAATTGTGTTCCAAAGATGAACAAAGCTTTTACGGGTTTGGAACGACATGGGCGTTAAGTGATTAATGACACAATTTTCAATTTGGAGTGGAGTAACCCTTTAATATGTTAAGTTAATTTGTTTTTCTGATTTGAAATGTCAATAGACTTTTATTGTCTTTTCCAGGTCAGTGCAGAGTTTCAGAGGATCACCACAGTGAATCTTGAAAGTTGGACTTCTATACCCCCAAACTGCTGTCCTTATTCCAAGCGAAGAAGGGTGCTGCAGGAGAGCGACATCAGACACAAATGAGCGTTCTACTTCAGGTGTGATGTTATTTTTAGGAATGTAACGATTCACTCAACTCATGATGCCGTACAATTCACGATACTAATTTCACGACAATTTTTTTTAACAAAATGAGATTTGTCAAATTAGAAATGAAAAAGGTTCCTTTTATTATTTCTCAGACAAAATGCAGCCATATAATGATTGTAACATGCTGAAACATATTAATATAACAAACGTAACAGAATGACAGCACTTATTAACATAGCAGTCCATACATTAGCATAAATCAACTGCTCATAAGGTATTAAACTGCTCAAAAAATATATTCCAATACTTTGTCACAATTATATCGCTGGATAATTATACTGTATATTAACTGCGGGCATCAGTGAGCTGTTATTAATTTGCGGGGCATTGAAAACGCTTTTGAATGCGCGTGCGCGCAACCGTTTTACTTTCACTTTGGAGATTCGCGATCACATGTTTAACTTTATACAATGGAGCGGCAGTACTTACCACACATTTTACAAGATTAGATGTTTGTCAGTGGTGCTCAGGATCTGCAAATCATTCGCCATCGTCCTACTCTGTTGCTGGTAAGTGAAACTGCATGTACTGTAATATAACAGGCTATCGCTAGCATGCAGCTAACCATATGTCCCTTTAGTGGCTCCGTAGAACGTGTTATTTGTTTTCCGTGCCTTTCCCAGTAAGCACACCTCTAATCCTGTCGGGGAAATTTGTGGTCATCACAGAACTATTATTTGACATCGTTCTTTGTTGCAAGTCTGCAGCGCTGAGAGTGTGTTCTTCTGTTGTCTTTGACAGCTTTTGGGTGCGTTATTGGCAACGCTTACCTCTGCTTACGCGTCACCGCCACATCATCACCGAAAACGGGGAATTTTTAGACAAATATAATCGCACAACCTATTAGATATTCTATGAATAAATCGACTAATCGAATATTCGAAAATCGTGACCCATCCCTAGATGGCACCAACATCTTTAAAAACAACAAAGCTTGTGATCATAATTATTTCAAAATATAGATAATATTTGGCAGAGTTGTAAGTCCGTCCATAGTTGGTGTCATTCAAAATCTTGTGATACTCTGATTAAAAGTCTTTGCAGAATCATGGATAATGGTTTCCACCAGTAAATTCCACTGTTCAATAAAATTGTTGCAACGTCTCCACGTGACCATTCTGACGGGGCTTGTGTTTATAATAAGCTTTGGAGGGTAAACTTGATGTTTGAGATTTAACTTTTTAGTCATGATTTGTAGCACCTTGAGGATGGTCTCCTTCTCCAGGTCACATGAACCATATGATCTCTGTCCTTGTCTTGTAACATACAGGCTGAATATTAGCTCTAACCTTATTCTTTATATTTGTGTCTTAAGGATGTTGCTGATCCGCCAACTGGTGTTAAAGAGGAATTGGCACAGGAAGTGCTGAAGATTTACCAGCTGCAAAAAGATGGCTCAGTCACTGATGTAGGCATTGTGATTGAGGGCATCACGGTCCTCAACAAGCTTCGTGATCTTAGCAGAGCCTGCTGCTATCTTGTGGGATTGGCCTATGCCTTGGACCTGCGATACCCCAAGAACATTAAATACTGTACACTTTGGAGGTCTTACAGAAACTTTTCCTTGATCTGGATCCACTGAAGCTTTCTACAAAGGTTCAGAGACTAAAACATTACCTGATTGCCTAGATTGTTAGTTAGTGATGCATCCAAAATAAGTGTTTGTTTACATAATATATGTGTGGGTACGGTGTATATTTATTAAGAAATATTTTTGTTGCGTTTATATATTAAGTATATTTATATATGATATAATTTAGATTAATATAAATATATACATGTAAATATTTTCAAAATATACACTGTATGTGTGTGTATTTATATATCCATAATAAATATACACCGTACACACACATATATTATGTAAACAAACTTTTATTTTGGATGCGATTAATCTGAATTAATCATTTTGTCTATCGTCCATGTGCTGTTGCACATTGCAATGCAATTGTTAAAATGCATTTTGGATGGGTGTTGTCTTTAATGTAAACAAAGCCTCAGGCCGTTTAATATTCATCATGCCAAGTCATTTTTGATAAAGTTTGTTTGAAAGTTCCCATATGCAGAGGTCTGGCTAAAAAAAGTTTCCGAGACTAAAAAAAATTACCCAATTGCCTAGATTGTTAGTGCTGTCAAACGACTAATTGCATCCAAAATAAAAGTTTTTGTTTACATAATATATGTGTGTGTACGGTGTATATTTATTAAGAATATATAAATACACACACATGTATGTATATATTTAAGAAAAATGATAAGTTTATATATTAAGTATATTTATATATGATATAATTTATATTAATATAAATATATACATGTCAATATTTTCAAAATACATGCTGTATGTGTGTGTATTTATATATACATAATAAATATACACCGTACACACACATATATTATGTAAACAAACTTTTATTTTGGATGCGATTAATCTGAATTAATCATTTTGTCTATCGTCCATGTGCTGTTGCACATTGCAATGCAATTGTTAAAATGCATTTTGGATGGGTGTTGTCTTTAATGTAAACAAAGCCTCAGGCCGTTTAATATTCATCATGCCAAGTCATTTTTGATAATTTTGTTTGAAAGTTCCCATATGCAGAGCTCAGTGGCTAACATTTTCATGTTTGGGTGAACTAACCCTTTAATGACATTGTTTTTATTGTCTAATTAGAGAAGTAATGGTTTTAAATGTCAAAATTTTTAAATGAGATTTGTTTTAATGAATTTTGTGAATGAAATATATGAATTTTGTAGTATCCACAGTTCAGTGACTAAAATGTATTCAAGTTCATTTGAAAAGTATGGAGTTATGGTCAAATTTGACAAATAAATGTTTAACTAAAACTGTGTTTTGGTTATCATTTGGTTTTATTATACATATTGTAAAGTACTCATGGAGTAAATGGTAAATACAGTTTAAAAATATAAGTAAAAAGTAAAGGACATTTGTATATACAGCATGTAAATGAAATCAAATTTTTTGTGTGTGTTTTTGATTTACTATTGAATTACTATTCCATTGCTTAAGGATTTTAATTATAATTACTCATTTTATTTATGAGATCATTTAATCTAATTATTTGAATCTACTTAAATTTTTATTGTGTTTGATTTAGAATTACTTTTGCATTGATTAAGGATTTTAATTATAATTACTCAATTTTATTTATGAGATTAATTAATCTAATTATTTGAATCTACTTAATTTTTTTAGTTACACTCACTTGACTCAAAGTATATTTCAATGATTTCACATCTTTAAAATTTACTCAGTATTTTTTAGTGTAAAAATTAGGGGGTGCAACGGATCGTAGATGATCCGTGATCCGTACGGACCAGTCCCCACGGTTCGGCACGTATGTGATTCACGGATCAACTGATAAGTTTAACCACCATAGAGAGAAAGTTTATCATTTGCACGTGCTCCGTTTTCTGCGCTCAGCCGCTGCCGCACACACTGATGCGCGCACACGCAGAGAGAGCGCGTGAGAAAGAGAGGCGTGATTTAGATACCGCGTTTCAGACAACGCCTCAACGGATGGATACATACACACACACACAAAGTTATGTTAAAATACCCGTTTTGGCAAGTATTCTGGTAAACACAGTCAGTTATGTCTTAAGTTAACGTATACAGTCGAGAAAGAAACCGGATGTGTGTCAGTATTTGGTCCGTGCATTTAGTCTTAAAGAGACAGCAGCCTATAACACCTGCTTCTGTCTGCTAATCATCTGTATTTAACTTATGCAGTAAGCATTATTGTGTTTTACACTTAATTTTTACATTTCTGCACCTAAATACTACTGTTACTGTCTTTATTTATAATTTTATGTTTTAGGCTGTTCATCTATCTATTGGTTGAAAATCTAATTAATTTGTGTAATTGTTCTAGGTTTATTACTGACTTTAGTAGTAAAGCTAGTAGTTTACACAACTTTTTGCTGATCCGAAAAATGATCCGATCCGTGACTCAAAATCCGTAGTATGATCCGAACCGTGAGTTTTGTGATCCGTTGCACCACTAGTAAAAATGTTTCACCAAAAAAATAGAGTAGATCATAGTAAAAGTTTTTACAGTGCAGTACACACACATATATTATGTAAATATAAACTTGTTATTTTGAATTGATTAATAGCGACTAATCGTTTTTTAGCCCTAGTAAACACAACAATAACAGCTTTAACTCGGTCAGTGCTGACAAGACCATATACAGTATATATAATCCATGGCTAGTTGTGTCACATTGTGCATCAAAACTGTGTAATGCACAGCTAACTGTTGATATCCCTCACATAATACATTCACAATCTGAAGGAGAGTTGTGTTTTTCAAGCTGATCAGAGTCACCGCTGTAATAAACATTTGATTTAAACACATATCGTCTGATTTAAAGTGAAATGACTCACCTTGTACAGTAACACTGAAGATCTTTTCACTGTCACTGTCACTGCTGATGATCTGTAGATGATAGAGTCCAGAGTCTGTGTTTCTTATGGTCAGAGATCCAGTCTGATCCAGCTCCAGTCTGTCTCTGAATCTCTCAGGACACAGATCATCTAAGCAGATCTGACTCTGATTTCCAGGGATTTGAGCGATACGAATGTTATTATAATACCATTTAATTCTGTGTTGCTGGTCTGTTTTAACACCGGTGTGTAGAGAGACTGAATCTCCCTCCA
>JALXFT010004099.1:0-105208 GCA_023376895.1 Aspiorhynchus laticeps
GCTCTCTCGCGAATTCTCACATCATAAACAACCACATCATAAAGTGCTTATGTACGTGCAATGTACGTATAAGAGATAACTTCACTGATTATAATGGGAGTGTTTTTTAAAGTGCATAAACTCGCACTACACTGAAGTCAGTGATATTCTTCGATAATGTAAATGCTCTTTGCTCGTTTTCTGTAGCTGTAACTGAGGAAATGTAAGCATTATAATTAGTAACTTACAATGATTTTATTAAATTGTGATCATGTTAAATACAAATTCAGTCTTATTAAAAATCTTTTATGACATGACATTCATATGCTGCTTAACAAAAAAATATATAATGTGTAGTTAATAGATTACACTAGGCTGATTTTAGCCTTACCCTGTTGGTTAACTCTCCGGCTATGAAACAACGTAAATAATTAAATAAATTAGCATGATGATATGGTGTATTGGCGATCTCACAGGCTGAAATTAGGATGATATGATTGTAGAGCATATCATCAGAGCCCAACACTACTTCAAACCACAACAGCTGACTTAAAAGAAGATTTTTTTATACTAATCTCCGCTATAGTGCTTCTTGTGGCAATGAATACTATATAAACACTGCTGCTTTTCCCATGCATAAACATGAAATGCTCAAGTTGTCCTGGCTCTATTATGAGTCTTTTGTTTTTCTCTTTAAGTTATTTGAATCATTTTGGACGTGTTTTGAAATCACATTGCCAAAATTCTCCCCAAGGGGTGAGACACGAGGCTCCTGGATATTTTAAAACATCTGACAAGGCAAACGTTGGCCGTTATATATTCCTCTCTAAGCGCTAAGTGCAATCCCCTGTTTCCACTTGCACACCAACAACTCGGTCCATCTGTTCCATGTAACTTCAATGGAAAAAGAACAAGCCTTAAATATAAAGTGTTTTTTTATAAGCATGGTAACTTAAGACTGTTTAGAGCTTTCTGTTCAACTTCATTTTCCCCTCCAGAGATGCCAAAAAGCAAGAACTTGTATTCCAAGGAACACCACCGCGTTCCTGTCCAGTGCTGTAAGCTGCTAAAAATAATTTCAGCTGTTTATAATAACATAAACTGGTTTGAGGATGTAACTAGACACAGCACATTCAAAAACGTGCTTATAATATAATTTCTTAATGTTTGCAATAATACACATGCCGTTCAAAAGTTTGGAGTTGGTAAGATTTTTTATGTTTTTGAAAGAAATCTCTTTCTCGCTGCATTTATTTGTAAAGTAAAAACAGTAATACTGTGAAATATTATTACAATTTAAAACAACTCTCATTTTAATATATTTTAAGATTAATTGATTACCATGATACAAAGTTATTACTCCAGTCTTCAGTGTCACATAATCCTTCAGAAATCAGTCTAATAAGATGATTTGTTGCTCAGAATAAATCTTATCATTGTCAATTTTATCATCAATTTAAGCATGCAATGCTGCTTAATATTTTTGTGGAACCCATGATAAATTTTTCAAATTCTTTGATTAAGAATGTTCAAAATAACAATTTATTTAAAATAGAAATCATGTGTAACTTTATAAATGTCTTTACTATCACTTTTGATCAGTTTAATGTGTCCTTAAGAAGCTTACTGTACCCAGTAGTGTGTTAGTGTGTAAAAACAGCTTGATAATGTACATTAAACCGGCATTATCAGAAAATAAACCCTTTCATGGTGATAAAGGACCCATTCTCTTTATGTCTGGGCCCTGGTCAACCTGTCTGGGTTTATTTTGTGATAATGACAGCCTGATCCTATCTCTTAAATTTTTTAGTTGCATGACTCTTATTTTGAGAGTTTCACTCATTCACTGAGACCAGTTAGGTTACCACCAAAAGCAATGCAATGACCAATATGAATTTTTAATGTTTTTATTTTTTGTGCATTTTACACAGGATTACGGACAGAGCTTTTCTTAAAAAAATAATTAGTCTCCCCTGGAGATATTGTCCACTCATTCAGAGTTCATAATCTCACAAACATAATTATATGTAACCAATAAAGTCATTACAGACAATAGGCATTCTGCTTCCAGATTTCATTAATGCCGTAAACTGGTAGAAATCGGTGTCCAGTTCATTCAGACCCGTGTGGGATTTATAGAAGAACGGCGTTTGGTGCTGTACGTCAACCTGGTAAGAAAATCGTTTGGGAGCCACAATTGATTTGCTCAGTTTTGTAACATCTGATGACTTTCTTCTCCCATCAGTGCTCCGTGAAATCCCTGCTATCCTCCGTTTGACGTTTACCAACAAGTCTTTAGCGAAACTGCGTCCAGAACTGTGCTTTTGTTCTGTCTGTTCCGGGCATTCCGGTAAGTCCATCCAGTTCTGAATGAGATCAGCAAAACTGTTGTCTCCCAGCACCAGCGGCTGCCGGTTACGTCCGCGTGTCAGTAGTGAATTAGTCCAGTCGTCAGGGTCACTTGTGGTCTCAAACGACGTCCAGCTTTCTAGGCAAGCATCAGAGGTGGACTTAGGACGCACTCGGTTGTTGGGAGGCTGGTTGGTGCGAAGACATGCAGACGAAGATACTCGAATGTTTTTGGTGCGCCGTAACACCACACCTTCATCCTGCCAGGAGGATTCAGAGTATCCCGAATCAAACTCCAGACTCCGCTCGCTGCTCGGTGAGCTAACAGCTGACGGGCCGCCCGCAGAGTCCTCCTCTTCCAAAGAACTAGACAGACAACAGGCAGAGTCATAACTGCTCGCCTCACTGGCGTCGCTGATCCTCAACCGTGCTCGCCGTTCCCGTTGGGCTATCAGCTGCTTACAAGCACGCAACCTCACTGGAGGTCCGATAGGGGGCGCTGCACAGCTCCGCCGCAAATGCTTCAGATCCTGCAGGGATCTCATCATGTAACGCATCTGTTCCCGCAGACAGTCACCTGATTCCTGCAGACACAACTGTAAAAAGACAGAAAAACAGGTAAGACTACTGGGTGCAAAATCTCAGATTATAAAACACACATTGGTACTGCATTTGAAAAATGCATATTTTATAACAATTTTACAGTTTTTTACAATCACTTTGCTACTATTTTCAGAACCTTGATGTCATTTTTCACAACTCTAGACACAAAACTCACAACCAATGATCAAAATGCACATTTTTCAAAACTCTAACCCTTTTCTCAATTGCTTGGATACAATACACATAAAACTTAGATCATTTGTTCATTCAACAAAAATCACATGTTCAATATGACACAACTTAACATCAAAGTACTACTATTTCAAAAGGCAATTCACACATTACATTTCAAATGAGTGTCTATTCATTTGTTTACAATGATCTAACTATCAATTGATACAACTGCTCAAAATGATAAGTAACTGTTGCATTACTCTTAATGCATAGTTGTATGGAAACAGACAAACAATCTTCCATGTTTACAGTAAATCATGAAAGTTTCAAGATAACGAGATTCATTGTCACCAATTAGCGTGGAGCATGAACCAATTAGACTACAATATCCATGGATGTAGCCTAATATTTTATCATAATACTTCATCAGACACTGTGTCTATGGTCCCAAATACTGTACCACCTTTTCAGACTATTTACAGTATTGACAGTACTGCACTGCATAGATGCAGGCCCTTGTAATTGCTTGTCCAATTCTGCCAACTCGTTACTGATGATTGAGTGCACATTGTGGAATGAGTATATAAAGAGTTGATTGGGATTACTTTAAATTGCAAGAGCATAGTGATACGTAACATGGAGCCAGCAGGTGATCCAGGTCACAATGGAGGTCAAGCAGTGGTGGGAGGAAGACGTGTTGGTCAAAGGAATGGCAGGGGACAGGCACCCCTTCTGAGAGGTGGTCGTGGGCCTCGTTTGAGAGGTGTGGGGGAACGTGGTAGAGGACAAGGCCACGGACCAAGACAGCGGCAGCAACAGCATAGAGTGTCCAATGAAATTCGGGCAATAGTTGTAGACCATGTCATAAATCATGGCATGACAATGACTGAGGCGGCTACAATGATACAACCAAACCTCAGAAGGTCAACCGTGACCTCAATAATCAGAACTTTCCGCAATGAGAACCGGTAAGTTATCAGCATGCACTAAACATTATGCTACTCTCAATTGTCAAATGACTGCATACCAATGTGTATCACAGAATAGGTGATGTGACAAAGTGTCTTCTTACTCTAATGTTCCCTGTAGAATTGTGACCAGGCCAAATAGTGGAGGCAGAGGCAAAATTCTAACTGACCAACAAGAGCAGGCTGTGGTCGATTTGGTTCGGGCCAGAAATGATATTCGCCTTACAGAAATTCGCCAGCATATCTTGGACAATGAAGACATGTTCAACAATGTGGGATCCATAAGTTTGCCAACTATTGCACGCATACTGAAAAGGCACCAGGTATCTATAAAACAACTATACCATGTGCCTTTCGAAAGAAATGCAGACAGAGTGAAGCAAATGAGGATTGAGTATGTTCAGGTAAGTTCAGTTTCAAGATGGCTGTTGTAAAAACATTCCCAAAAATTCTACATTGTACAGTAATCTCTAAATCTCTTTCCAAAATTTATTTTTAGAGGGTGATGGAGCTGGATGCTGATGACGACCATCACAAATTCATATATTTGGATGAGGCAGGTTTTAATCTGGCCAAAACAAGGAGGAGAGGTCGAAATTTCATTGGCCAGCGGGCAACCATCCAAGTACCTGGACAACGTGGGGCCAACATTACCATGTGTGCGGCTATATCAGAAGATGGTGTGGTGGGACGCAGACCTCATATTGGACCATATAATGCAGCTCTCCTTGTCACCTTTCTTGATGAGCTCGATCAGGTTTGTAGAGCTGAAGGTGTGACCAATGTCATTGTGTGGGACAATGTCAGGTTCCATCATGCTCATGTGGTGCAAGCATGGTTTCAGGCCCATGTGCAATTTACCACCCTGTATTTACCCCCATACTCTCCCTTCCTTAACCCGATTGAGGAATTTTTCTCTGCATGGAGATGGAAGGTTCATGACAGGCACCCTCATGAACAAGTCACTCTTCTCCAGGCCATGGATGGCGCCTGCAATGACATCACAGCAGACCAGTGTCAGGCCTGGATTCGCCATGCCCGAAGGTTTTTTCCAAGATGTTTGGCTAATGAAAACATCCATTGTGATGTAGATGAGAACCTGTGGCCAAATCCACAACACAGAGTTGATGACAATGTAGAAGTACAGTAATCACTCCTGTTTTGTTTCTTACAGTACAAGCAAGTTGAGGAACACTGCATTTGATGTTTTACAGTACTGTCTTTTCTTTTCTATTTCATAGATAATTATTTTTGCTTTGATTCAAATAAACCTATGTTGTGATTGTACTGTAGTGTTTTGCATCAATATATTACAAACTTTGTTCAATGATTCCACTGTGTCTGTAGTATTCTCTCTACTACTGCAGTACTTTTACAGAGATGTATTTACTGTACATGTAGTACCATAATGAAACCTGTATCACCTATTTTGTTCTACAATATTTAATGATTGTACGAACAATGACACAGTGAAACTATCGGTTGCTTGTGTGTGGGTGATCTATAGTTATGTTTCAATGGTATTTCACAGTAAATTTGTTTTTTGAACCAATGATTGTGCAAGTGCAAGATTTTTTTAAAGATGTGAATGCACAATGCATGGTTTTGAACATTAGACAGCCTGTGTTACAAGTGATAACCGTTTTGAGTTTTGTGTCTAGAGATGTGAAAAATGACATCAAGGTTCTGAAAATAGTAGCAAAGTGATTGTAAAAAACTGTATGATAAAAGTCTTTGTAATACATATATTTCAATAATAAAAAAAATAATTTGTAATAAAACATTAAAAATAAATTTGTACTAGATTTTAGAAATTCTTATTTTATAAATTAAAAATACATTACAAATTTTATAAAACTATTATATATCATTATTATATAAAAATTCATAAAGTAAATTAATTTGCACTACATTTGAAAAAATACATATCTGCATTTAAATTTTGTATATATATACACAGGTGCTGGTCATATAATTAGAATATCATCAAAAAGTTGATTTATTTCACTAATTACATTCAAAAAGTGAAACTTGTCTAATGTATACATTCATTCCACACAGACTGATATATTTCAAGTGTTTATTTCTTTTAATTTTGATGATTATAACTGACAACTAATGAAAACCCCAAATTCAGTATCTCAGAAAATTGGAATATTACTTAAGACCAATACAAAGAAAGGATTTTTAGAAATCTTGGCCAACTGAAAAGTATGAACATGAAAAGTATGAGCATGTACAGCACTCAATACTTAGTTGGGGCTCCTTTTGCCTGAATTACTGCAGCAATGCGGCGTGGCATGGAGTCGATAAGTCTGTGGCACCGCTCAGGTGTTATGAGAGCCCAGGTTGCTCTGATAGTGGCCTTCAGCTCTTCTGCATTGTTGGGTCTGGCATATCGCATCTTCCTCTTCACAATACCCCATAGATTTTCTATGGGGTTAAGGTCAGGTGAGTTTGCTGGCCAATTAAGAACAGGGATACCATGGTCCTTAAACCAGGTACTGGTAGCTTTGGCACTGTGTGCAGGTGCCAAGTCCTGTTGGAAAATGAAATCTGCATCTCCATAAAGTTGGTCAGCAGCAGGAAGCATGAAGTGCTCTAAAACTTCCTGGTATACGGCTGTGTTGACCTTGGACCTCAGAAAACACAGTGGACCAACACCAGCAGATGACATGGCACCCAAAACCATCACTGACTGTGGAAACTTTACACTGGACCTCAAGCAACGTGGATTCTGTGCCTCTCCTCTCTTCCTCCAGACTCTGGGACCCTGATTTCCAAAGGAAATGCAAAATTTACTTTCATCAGAGAACATAACTTTGGACCACTCAGCAGCAGTCCAGTCGAGACGCTTCTGACGCTGTCTGTTGTTCAAGAGTGGCTTGACACAAGGAATGCGACAGCTGAAACCCATGTCTTGCATACGTCTGTGCGTAGTGGTTCTTGAAGCACTGACTCCAGCTGCAGTCCACTCTTTGTGAATCTCCCCCACATTTTTG
This sequence comes from Aspiorhynchus laticeps, assembly GCA_023376895.1. Lineage (NCBI taxonomy): Eukaryota > Metazoa > Chordata > Actinopteri > Cypriniformes > Cyprinidae > Aspiorhynchus > Aspiorhynchus laticeps. Next base: position 7,076 of record JALXFT010004099.1, read on the forward strand.
AATGGGTTTTGTTTCACAATCCTCTCCAGGGTGCGGTTATCCCTATTGCTTGTACACTTTTTTCTACCACATCTTTTCCTTCCCTTCGCCTCTCTATTAATGTGCTTGGACACAGAGCTCTGTGAACAGCCAGCCTCTTTTGCAATGATCTTTTGTGTCTTGCCCTCCTTGTGCAAGGTGTCAATGGTCGTCTTTTGGACAACTGTCAAGTCAGCAGTCTTCCCCATGATTGTGTAGCATACAGAACTAGACTGAGAGACCATTTAAAGGCCTATGCAGGTGTTTTGAGTTAATTAGCTGATTAGAGTGTGGCACCAGGTGTCTTCAATATTGAACCTTTTCACAATATTCTAATTTTCTGAGATACTGAATTTGGGGTTTTCATTAGTTGTCACTTATAATCATCAAAATTAAAAGAAATAAACACTTGAAATATATCAGTCTGTGTGGAATGAATGTATACATTATACAAGTTTCACTTTTTGAATGGAATTAGTGAAATAGATCAACTTTTTGATGATATTCTAATTATATGACCAGCACCTGTATACATATATAAATAATTAAGCTTAATACATTTGAAAAATGCTATTTTTCTTGTTATACATATTAATATTGATTAAGCAATAATTGCCAAATAAAAAAAAATCTAAGTATATAAAATTTGGGTCACCCTCCCTTTGATTTTGGTTTCTTTAGATTAACTAATTGTGCTCCTTAGGCAGGCTTGGACCTGCATGAGCTCTGTTAGAGAGGGCATGGCTCTAGTTGTCTGGAGGAGCTGAAAAACCACTCTATTCTAGGTAGAGGGCAACCGAACAACCGATGAATGCACATCATGTGGACACACTCACGCCCTGCTATCAAAAGGATGGATGACTACTACCTTCACAACAAAATCAGTTAGAATAAACCTGTTACTAGCCACACCTGAAACACTTCTTTTCAATAGAGTAATTACCACACCTTCTATCTATGCTGTCAGATGCATGTACACAAACATACACACAAATCATAATAAAAAAACGGAAGAGCAATAGCTTACTCATTTGAAATAAATAAAGTGAGTCAACAGAAATTTCAATACAAACTACTTATTACATTTAAGAGTGAAGCTGGTTCATAGACATTAAAATCTACAAAAAAATTAAAATCAATTACTTGGTTACATCAAAGAAAATCAGGAAAATATGATCTCATGAGGCTAAGATTAACAGTCTCAAAGTGTTCACTATAAGCAACAAGCTAGTCCTAGTTCTTAACTCAGAAATAATGCTACTGCCATGCTTGATGTTTTAAAAGTATGCAATTGAGAAATTAGCCAAAAACCCAAATGCATTTTAATTTCTAATAACTCATCACAAACAAAAACAGCACAATAATACAAAGACCCTAATCCAGTTTCATGTGTCTAAATACCTTAATTAAAATCTAATGCATGATTGTTTGAACACAAAAATCTTCCCCTTTTGGGAAACTTTTCTGCCGTTTTTACACATAAAGAACTGGCATGTGTTTTTCTTTAAAAATATTTGATGAAATCTGTATCTAAATAAACATAATAATCACATGCTTGCAACAAAAGTAGTATACACACAGGGTTGAGTGACTGCCATTATTTCTATGCACAGATTGGCATGGGCTACAGATGTCATCCCATATGCTGAAGTTTCAGCAACGGACATTTCTTCACAGTAACTAATCCTTTCGGCACATAATGTAAAGTGATGTCCAATCAGAGCAGTTTTACTGAGTAAACAATCTATGGTTATTAACAATACAAAGCCCTAATGAGCGAGGCAAGATACTGATTTGGAGGAATGCTTACCATGATTCTGGAAGGATGATGATGTCAAATTCAGTGACTCAGATACTCCTGAAATAAAAATACATGTTTCGTGATACGTTTCGCAAAATAAAACAACAGTTGCTTTTATGCATTTAAATAACTGGGAAAACAGACATGAGTAACTTTTATCAGATAAAAATCATGCATGAAGCTGATCAAATGTAGAATCAAGACTTGCACTTACATTTGTTGTGAGGGGAAAAAAGCCTTCAGTACAATCCAAGCTGTGCAGATGTGTCTCTTGTGACTCAAACTCCAGATCATGAGCCCCTCACTGCAGACAAGCGCATATGTGCGTCTGTGTCATTCCAGCATGCGCGTCTCAGCCAATCACAGCGCAGCATCGCGGCGCCATCCAATCAAATCATCTCAGCAGGAGCCAATCACAGCTTGACTGAAATCTAAGCGCTCATTTCCTCCATAGATATGTCTTCCTCCCTCTCTCAAATTATGAGTATATTCAAAACTGCCATGTACCACTGACTATATCCGATTCAATATGACAATCACGCTTTAACTGTCTGCAATCTATCTATATATCATTTAAACACTTAAGTCACCTTTATTTCTATAGTGCTTTATACAATGCAGATTTTTAAAGCAGCTCCACAGTAATAATATGGAAATAATATATAAGGCTTTCCTGTAGCTCAAATGGTAGAGCATGGCGCTAGCAACGCCAAGATCATGGGTTCGATTCCCAGGAAAAGCAAGAGCTGGTCAAATGTAAAACTGTAACTTGAATGCAATGTAAGTCGCTTTGGATAAAAGCGTCTGCTAAATGCATAAATGTAAATGTATATAAATAATATGGTACATAGAAATTGTAATATGTATGCTTAAAACTGAATTTATACAGTTTAGCAGCATTGTTTGCATCATCAGAAGACCACATTAGCTTTAATCTACGAATAAATTTACGTCTTCACCCAAATTTGCTCACGTGAGATGTCCCATCTTAAGCTTTAGTAAGATACACCGCTGTTCCAGATGCGAAATTACATTCGTTTATTTACCTGTTATCAATATAAAATGTTACCTGATGAAGCTCTACGTGATCACATGAGATTTGGAAGAGTGGGAGATTCACGGCGCGCTGAGCAGCGCCCTCTGGCGGTCGGAGAAAACGCTGCAAATTCCGATTTATTTTGTGAATCGATTCTTTGTATGATAAACAGACTATTAATTAATTAAAACTATTAATTCCAGAGCCATTGAATACAGTAAAACTGTTTTAGAAATGAACTGGGCTCTTAATCTGAGCTCTCAAAAGACTATTTTCTTAACTAGTGCATTGAAATTCCCACAAGGCCTCCACATGGGTTTGATGGCACTGTCCAGGTGATTATTGTAATTAGAGTCAAATCTTCCCATTTCCATTCATGTCTCCATTCTTTATTTTTATCCCATCCTAATCTGTGACACATTGGATTAGATTAGAGGTGTGTGGACTATCAGCCTCGCACAAAAACATGACTGGACAATAACGCTGAGCCTTTTGTGATACGAAGCTGAAATTGTGGCAATCCAATTTACATATAGGAAAATGTGTGAGCTGTTAACTAAACATGCAATTCCACCCATTGTGTTTAATGATGGCCACTTCTCCCAGACTGTTCAAGTGATTTTCCTGAAGCGTTAAACTTTAATGTACGAGGTTACTGTGCATAAGCACACATTCTGTCAGTAACCTGGGCATGTCTTCAAGATTCTTTATTTACCAAACAGAACCAACCCAACAAATACTGCTTAAATGTATCCGTTAGTGTTCATTATGACAGTAACCTACAAGTCTACAATCAGCTTTCAAAGTTTGGCTTGACCAGATTGGCTCTTAAACTACTTCATACTGACACATTTGTAGTGCTAGTAATTCGCACTTCCAAGCAATCAAAGTAGCGTAAAACAAATATTTTCCAATCTCCAAATTCACCAAGAAAGAAATTAATTTCAACTTTACCTGCACTTTCTAAACAGACATATAAGGGCTATCAATGATTGTTGTGTCTTCTTCTTATCCATGTCTAAGAATTATCTTTATCCAGCAATAGGGTTTATCAGTATATCTTCAATTAAATATAATATTTGGTAGTATTTGTATTTAATATTTAATGATGTATAGTGCAATATTTTTTTAAAAAAAGTACTGTAGTGTGATTTTTCTAATATAGGCCTAAACATTTTTTTTCCAAGTTTTCCATATCTGTGGTAGTAAAGGACAGAGCAGGGTCGAACTGCAGTGAAGGTCGTCGTGAGGGTATTCCTTTGACTTCCTGTGAGTTTCTTTCAATGCATAAAAGTGCATTAATGGTAATATCTAAGCTAATAAGACATTTCCATTGGACTACTGATTCAAATGCATTTAGAGAACAGTATCATACTTTTCCCATCCAGAATGTGTCCATCTTTGAGAACCAAGGGTCTGATAGTTTTGTGGCATTTGTTCAAGCCAATCCAAACATTTCCTCAGGCTTCTACATGTCTACATATCCACTTTACACATCAGGACAAGGTAAGGAGAAGATCTGTCTCCCTCTTGTGACTGAAATGTCAAACACATCTTAAGACACTTGTGACCTGCTAATAGGAACACACTTTTTTTCATTCTTTTTGCTTTAATGGTTAGATGATGGTGTCTTCAGGACAGCATATAATCTGGATTTGGAAACGGACATATCATTAACCCAGACTGTCCACTTGGTCTGAGACTTTAGTGTGTCTGAGGGCCAAAGTGGAACCTGGACATCAACAAACATCATCCTTTCTGTTCCAATTCTGTCTTTGTATATAGCCTCATATATGCATTTTATTCTTTTAAAAGTACAAAAGCAACTTTCTGTTGTTTAAGAACTGTGTATGATCTACTATCACAGACTGACAGTCCCAGAGACCACAGATTACCAGCAATGGCAATGTGATGTCACAAAACGGACAAATGCAGGTATTCACATGCAACATGCTAATTACACACTTAAAGGGATAGTTCATCCAAACATTAAAATTGTGTGTGTATCATTTACTCACCCTCAAGTTGTTCCAGACCTGTAGGAGTTTCTTTCTTCTGTTGAACACAAAAGATAATATTTAAAAGAATGTGGGTAACCTGTCTGCTGCTGATAGCCATTGACTTCCAATCCACAGTCATCCATAGTACATGTTCTACATTAAAATTATTTATATTTAAGACTATTTATATATTGTGAAATGTAAAAATCATTAATATTGTTAGATGCCCAGAAGATGCCCAGCGTGGAACATCGTAGGTGTGGTGAATGCAGTTGATCGAGACTGGCCCTTTAAATCCCTCCAGCTACCCATCTCAGGCATCTCCGGAGGAGACTCAGGTTTCACCATTGATCCAGGTGAGATCATATGGATCATTCCAACTTAACTGCTCATAAATGGTCCACTATACTCAAAACATAATTTTAAATGATTATTTCAATTGCCCACCACAATAATTACATTTTCCAGTTGCATCATTCCTGTCTCAGAACCGAGAACTAGATTTGGAGGAAAAGCAGGATTTTGACCAGGATGTGGACAGAACTAACCAACAGACTGGAGCTACTGACGTCACTGACACTGTACAAGTTCAGGTCAGGCATGTTATGCTAGTAAATTAAGATAAGCATTTAGATAAAACTAACTTATTAATGCTTGAAGCTTTAAAGTTTAAACCACTGTTTTACAACTGGTATAACTGATTTACACCAGATATAAAGGTAATAAAAAAACGTTAATACAATACAAAGGTTAATAAAAATGTCCTTAAAACATTTTTTTAAAATGTTTTTCACATGTATTGCAAATTATTATTGTACTGGAGTAAACAAAAAAGTATTAATTTATTACAAAATTGTATTGTACAAAAGTAAACAAAAATTTCCTTAAAACATTTTTGAAATTTTAATATTTTTTAAAAAATATGTATAAAAGTAAAATGTCAAACATTTTAGAAATGTACAAAAATCATTACATATTTATATTGCACAAAATAAACAAAATGCCTATATAACATTTTTGAAATGTATCAAAATGTGCATTGCACCATTTCATTCAAGTAAACTTGTGATTGTTAAAAGTTACAAAATTGTATTTTTAATTAAATAAAATTATTATGAAGTTCATAAGCAAAATAATATGAACATTTAATAACATGATAGGCTGAATAGCCATTGATAACTTTGTAAATACATAAACCACAGCAGAAGTTAAATACAAGAAATAAACACTGGGCTAAATAGTGTATTAGCCATATTGTCAAGTGACGGATGAATAATATGAGTTTGATTGGACTGAAGCCTTTTAAAAGTTAATTCCTTTTTATTTTGCTGCATAGTTATATTACATTGCATTTTGTATTGTAACAACCCATCAGTTGAGAGCCAATACCTTAAATCACTCTTTCCAGAATGTCTCAAGATTGGCGCTGAAGTTACCATTATTCTTTTCTTCTTTTGCTGCAGAATGTGAATGATAAAGCTCCAGTGTGTGACCCAATCTCATATATATCCATCATTTTCTCTGTTCTCTCCAAACAAGGGCACCACAGGTTTAACGGTGTTGAGTGAATTCTGAGATCCACAGCGGTTTGTGGTTTTGTGGTTTTGCTCATCATCATTGCAGCTCTTCTGCTCAGGATCACTTGGACTGTATTCATACAGTACGACACACCTGTGTTGCCATACGAAATCCTTATTTGTGTTTTCATATTGCTTTAGGGGCCATTCACAATGCATTTTTGAGTTTACACGAGACACTAAAAACATTTATGTAGCGTACGTTTACATTGAAAAACAATGAAAAGCAGCACAGTGGAATGCAAAAATGCAGTCATGTGTGAACGGTCCCTTAGGACAGGGGTCACCAGACTCAGTCCTGGAGAGCCGGTGTCCTGCAACCCTAATTAAGCACACCTGAAGCAGCTAATCAAGCTCTTATTAGGTATACCTGAAACTTCCAGGCAGGTGCTCAACTCTGTAGGACGCCGGCCCTCCAGGATCAAGTTTGGTGACCCCTGCCTTAGGAGAAATTCACTAAGGGAACACATTTTTGTGTTGAAAAAATTGAGAAGCTGTAAAAAAAAAAAAAAAAAGTTTTAAAGCTGTTTTTAAAAAGTTAAACATTTATTTTGCCTATGCCTCAAGTTCACCTCTTAAAAAAAAAGAAAAAAAAAACTCTCCTCCAGCATGATGCTACAGCTCAACTGCCAAACACATCCAGATCAAACATGGTTATATTCAGTGTTGGGCAGTAACTATAGTTACATGTAACTAAATTACGTAATTTAATTTCAAAATAAATGTAATTGTAATCAGTTAAAGTTACTGAGAAAAAAAAAAAGTATAATTCAATTACAGTTACTTTTGAAATGTTAACAATTACAAAGGGGCCTAAATCTGATTTTTTTTTTCTTTACACACCCACATACAGATTTAAGTGATTTCTTTCAAAAATTGCAGTGACTGCTCTAAAATATGAATTATTTCCTATTTGATGGGTTTATGTAAATACTTTATTTTTTAAGATTAACAGGGTTTTTTTTTCCAAACCATTGTTAGATGCAAGTGTTTCCTATCATAGCTATGCAAATATTTGATTTCAAAAACATTATCATAGCTATTAAACTAATCTTATGGTTTTAAATCTGTATTTAACCTCAGAATGATCTTAAAGTAAGTCTGATTTTGTGGTGGTTGTGCTTTAAAATTAAATTATGATCTTAATTCAAGTGAAGGCTTTCGATAGTCTGATAGTAATCAGTGTTGAGTACTACTGTAATGTTACCCTGTCTGCTTTAAATGTTTCAAAATGATTAACAGTTGAAAACATTAGAATTTTAGAAAAGCCATCAAAATTGTATAAACAGCCACAGAGCTCACCAGTGCTACATTCATTATAAAAAATAAAAACATATTCCTTACAAAAATGTTTCGGCGTGTAATATATATATATATAGTTTTTTTTTGTGATCTTTTCAGCACTTATGCTAACGGTGAAGGCAATCCATCAGCATCAGATGAGAACGACAAAGTGCGACATACTGCTAGATCCATTTATATGATGTAAGATTATGAAGCCTAGATTTAGTTGTAAAACTGTATTATATGTAAATGTATAAGCTCATTTAAGTATAATGTATCATTTCATAAAGCAGTCACTAGATGGCGGTGTCAGTCTGTCCGAAGATAGCATATAAAAGAACATCTTTCACTCTCCAAACCCTAATTTACTTCAGAACTAAAATAATATTTTCCTTTCATTTCTTTTCATTGTATGGGTTTAATGGAAAGGCTCAAGACTCAGGTTAGATTACAGTGTCCGTGAGACGTTTCCAAATGAATGTAATTATAATTTTGAGAAGCATATGTTCTGAAGTGATGATTAATTGACCAGAGATGATTTTCTGATGTCTTTCAGCGGGACAGAGTTACTTGTTTAATCCAGCAACAGGGGAGCACCGTTGGTTGGAACCTCACCTTCCTTCGATTTGATCTCAGAAAAGAAATTAATCTTGATGTTTTTAAATAATTAAGTTAAGTACAGACCTCTCCAGGTAATGGATAGCCGAAATCAGCCAGAGTACAATACGCTAAATTTAGAAAATGTTCCAGTTGATGCCCTACAGCAAGCCCTTAAATGTGTATTTAATTAATGCGATTGGATATTAAATTAATTATTCAGCCACTGATGTGATCTTATTAACCTTCAAAAAAGTACACTTGAAATAAAAACCACAGCTGGCAGAGCTTCTAGTGAATTAACTTTTATTTAAATTAAATCATTATATAGGACTTTCAAAAGAAGTTTAATCTTTACCAAAAAAAAAGAAAAACACTACCCTCATATCAATTAGAATTCCATTATTAATTACTATTTATTCTTACATGTGAAAATTCTGGAGAAGAAATGTTTACGTACAGTAGGACAACTTGGGGGAAAATAAAGTCCATTGTAAACGGAAGTCAAGGCACAAACAGAATGCTAGAAAGAGCAACGGGAAGATAGAGAAGAAAAAAGATCGTTAGATACTGTTACATACATACTTTAAATATCAGTTACATTTTAGCAGTTCTTTCCCCATTTGTGAAGCTTTTTGTGCTTTTTTATTTTTAATTTTTTTATTTTAAAAAGGAATGTTACGCTGATGTGAACTGATTACTTGTGTTGATATATTTGCTATCTTCTATCATGCAGGACAACTTTCCATTTTGCTATCAACAAGGACGTCATGTAAACATCATAAAAAAAAAAGCGCTTTCCTTTTTCAATCATACTCTATATCCAATGCCTGCTGGTTGTTTAAAAAATAAGCATTATGCAATTGATTTTAATAAAATTTGCACATCAGATTCCCTAGAGTAAAATAAAAGCATCATATAAAAAAAAATTGCCTCTGCTATTTCTCAAAAAAAAAAAAAAAAAAAATTAACAAAAGGACAGAAACAACAAACATGGACAAAGGATAATACAACAGTTGGTGATTTGTGGTCATAGCCCAAGGAGTTAATAATACAGATATTAAATGTCAAACACAACGCTGGGACAGGGACGGGAGGGAGAACAGAGGCTAAGGTCGTTGGCAATCATTGAAATTGTGTCGGGCTCCGTCACGTGGAAGCAGGAGTCGTGGTTGGCCAGTGCAGATGCTCAGGACGTATTCCACCCCTACTTCCTCTGGTCATCAAAACTGTTCAAGTAATCTGAAAGAGGAAGAGAAATCAGTCACAAGTGGTGTGGAAGCCAAAGGAGTCCAATTAGTTTTAGTAATCAGTTTGCTCACATCTTCAACATATTCCTGTTTTTGTGTTCTAGAAGAGCCCACAGTCCTTCAGGTTGTTTTTGATGATGACGTCGGTGACGGCGTCGAAAACGAACTGCACGTTCTTCGTATCTGTGGCACAGGTGAAGTGAGGGTAAATCTCCTTGGTTTCTTTCTTCTTGTTCAGGTCCTCAAACTTGCTGCGGATGTACTCGGCGGCTTCGTCGTAGTTGTTGGCACCTTGTTGAGAGGGGATATACAAAGCACAATGAGAAAACAGCAGGAGAGGATGAACACGGAAAGACGGAAAATAAGTGACAGACAAGAAGCTAGAAAAAATAAATCTGAGAAAAAGAGAAAACAGTACATTCATAATGATCATTAAAGTGACACATGACCTCTTCCAGTTAACTGATATCAGTAAAGCCGCCTGTCCTGTGTTAGACTGATGTCTAATGCACAACCCTGCATGATGGGACATAATGAATTGATGGCCTTTTGGATATCAACACTGATGGACAACTAAAGTGGACCTCATTTGAATAAACCACAAGACTTTTAATTTTAAATTTTTGCTTCTGGCCATAACAGTCCATAATCCATAAGACTTTGTCCAGTGAAAATGTCCATCCCCTGTTGTCCTCTCAAATCAAAATCTACCAACATATTAGTTTAGAACGGTTTGGTTTTTGCTTGTAAGCAGTGCTTGATCTGTGCATATTTCTCTCCTTATTCAGCTGAGATGACTTTTCACTGGAGAAAGCAATATTATGAATAGAGGACTCGTATTTTAGCTAGAAGCAATTGCTTTAAGTTAAAAAATGTCTTAGTGATGGATTGTGATGTTTTATCAGCTGTTTGGACTCTCATTCTGACGGCACCCATTCACTGCAGAGGATCCACTGGTGAGCAAGTGATGCAATGCTACATTTCTCCAAATCTGTTCAGATGAAGAAACAAACTCATCTACTTCTTGGATGGCCTGAGGGTGAGTACATTTTCAGTTTTGGGTCAACTACTCCTTTAAGTCAGAAGTTGTTTTTAAAAAATGGACTATGTTGTAATTTTTGTCTTCAGAAAAACATCAACTGATCAGTATTATAAAACAGTTTCGACTTATATACAGAAAAAGTTTCTAAATTGCTAAAGTAACTTGTAGCACTAAAAAGGTTTATGGACTATATTACTTGGTGGAACAATTGTTTTCTCATATAATATTAATATCCATAATTTATTTTTATTGCACAAAACACCAGGTACAATTAATTAGTGCTGTCAAACGGTTAAATCACATCCAAAATAAAAGTTTTTGTTTGCATAATATATATATATATATATATATATATATATATATATATATATATATATATATATATATATATATATATATATATATATATATATACAGTATATATTTTGAAAATATTGACATGTATTTACATGTATATATTTATATTCATACAATTTATATTATATATAAATATATTTAAAATATAAAAACATTTTTCTTAAATATATACATGCATGTGTGTGTATTTATATATACATAATAAATATACAGTACACGTTATGTAAACAAAAACTTATTTTGGATGCGATTAATCGCGATTAATCGTTTGACAGCACTACAATTATTAAAAAGGTCCATATTGATTTTTATTTTTTGTCTTTAAAGGGGGAAAGGGAAGTGGTGTGTGGCCAAGTATGGTGACCCATACTCGGAATTTGTCCTCTGCATTTAACCCATCCACGTGCACACTCTCAGCAGTGAATACACACCCGGAGCAGTGGGCAGCCATGTTGCGGCGCCCGGGAGCAGTTGGGGGATCGGTGCCTTGCTCAAGGGTCTCACCTCAGTCGTGGTATTGAGGGTGGAGAGAGCGCTGGTTATTCACTCCCCCCACCGACAATCCCTGCCGGACCTGGGAATCGAACCTGCAACCTTTGGGTTACAAGTCCGACTCTCTAACCATTAGGCTACAGCTGCCCCTGGCTACGGCTGCCCCTAATGCATAGGTAAAGCAAAAGCTTGCGATTTATTGAACCGGAGCGCTCAACAGCACTCCTGGGGCACTTGTGCATTTGATTTAGATGATTTATTGGCCAGCCGTTTCATAGTACCTGCATACTCAGGGAAGCAGATGGTCAAGGGACTGCGTGTGATCTTCTGGTCAAACAGATCCTTCTTGTTGAGGAACAGGATGATGGAGGTCTCGGTGAACCACTTGTTGTTGCAAATGCTGTCGAAGAGCTTCATGCTCTCGTGCATTCGATTCTGTGGTAGAATTAAGAGACTGGTCAATATTCAGGAGCTTGGCCTGTCCTGATAAATGACAGCGTGAATTATGACTACGACTATTAACAGTAGCAACAACACTACGGTTCAAAAGTTTGGGGTCAGAAAGATTTGTTTTGCTATTTTTTCAGCAATGACGCAAAAAACTGATCAAAAATGACAGTAAAGACCTTTTTAAATGTTACAAAAGATTTCCCATTTCAAATAAATGCTGTTCTTTTGAATGATATATTCCTCAAAGAAACCTTAAAAAGAAATAAATCACGGTTTAAACAAAAATATTAATCAGCAAATTTGAATGATTTCTGAAGGATCATGTGACACTGAAGACTTAACTTTTACTATCAGCAATAAAATACATTTTATAATTTATTAAAAAAGAAAAGTTAATTAATAGTATTTGACAATTTTCATGTATCTTTAATGCATCCTTGGTTAGCAGGGGTGCAAACTCGTCAGGAGTGAAAAAGGTGACAAACTACCCCCCCCCCCCCCCCCCCCCGGCAAGTTAATTCACATAGCACATTATACACACAATGGCAAGTCAAACTGCTTTATAGGGAGAAAATGTTACACACTGCAAAAAAATGCTTTTCTTACATTTTTGTCTTGTTTCCAGTCCAAATATCTAATTCTTAAATCAAATCTTTTTTTTTCCAGAAAAAAATAACAAGTCAAAAGAATCTTGTTTTCGGTTTGAAATAAGATTATTTTGCTTACCCCATTTGCAGATTATTTTGCTTGTTTTAAGGAAAAACTCGTTTGGAAAAATTGACTTTTTTTTTCTTAAAAATATTTAGATATATTTGGACTAGAAACAAGACAAAAACTCTAAGTAGGAAAGCATTTTTTTGCAGTGCACCATTCAAGGATAAAAACCTTTATATAATTAAAAGACGTTTGAGTGACAACTACGGACTAAAATCAACAAGGATTGTTGTTAAAATGTTACATGAACTTAGTCAAGGCAAATAAACCACTGTAAATCTTCAATCCAGCACTCAAATTTTTGAAACAGCTGACGGGCTAAACGCGAGGCGTTTCTCCATCTTGAAACAGACTGTTACAGGCTGACACTTAGCGCTGCCTCCACTTCAGCTGAGTGATACTAATATTACTGTACATTAAACGGTATGCTTTACTTGTAGGTAGAACAGTTCTCAAATCGACTTCATGTCCGAGTAATAGCTAACTGACATGTGAGACAAATGTTAAGGTCGAGACTCATATGTCGAGGCAGTTTTGCAAAGGGTAACGAACTGATGTAGCGATAACGTAACTTACAATCTTCATAGCTATCGCAACAGCAGCCTCACGCAAAACAAAACAAAAAAACAAAACAGCAGCCTCACGCGGTAATCACCATTTAAACTGGAACACCATCATTTACAGCCGATACAAATGCATTCCGTCCGAAATATGGACAGTTGCCTGCGGCGTCTAAAAGCTAGGCTTCAGGAGTGAGATTGGTTGGATGAGGGAAACAACATTAAAGGTAAGCCAATCAGAGGCAGAGTAGGGCGGGTCTATTCCTTTGCCAACAGGGGAAAAAAACACTACAGGTGACGTGACACAGATGACTCGCAGATACGACGACGACGACTACGACCCCCCCTCTCAAATATTTTTTTTACAGATCTACACGATTCACGTGAATGACCTATTTCAAGGTGAAAACGGCGAATTTCGCCGAAAGGTGACAAGTTTGCACCCCTGGTTAGTATAAGAGGCTCTTTAAAAAATATTAAAAACGGTAGCGTGTCACATCATACAAGTCTTAAAGGTACAGTAGCCCATTTAATTTCAATGATAGAGAGGGTAGAACATGGTAACTTAAATCTAAATTTTGTTGCCAGAAACCTAACTAAATGTAGCAGTGCAGCTTCTTTAATTCTTAGTGTCATGTACTGTGAATTACTGACTGATATCGTGTAAAATCAAAGAGGGTCTCACCATTTCTTCATCCTCAGCCAGCACCAGGTCATACGCACTCATGGCCACACAGAAGATAATGGCCGTCACCCCTTCGAAACAGTGGATCCACTTCTTTCTCTCTGAACGCTGACCGCCAACATCAAACATCCTATTTAGAGAGAAAATACCTATGTAAATGGTCAACAATATAACCAGACAAATCTGGTATAAACCAGACAAACCAAAGAAATCAATGATACATCAAGGAGAAAAATGCCCTGAACAACTAAGAACATATGATCAGCCAAACAAGCTTATTTAATTTGACGCAAATGCAATAAAGATGTTAAAAGGCAGAAGAACAGTCAGTTTCATATATCATACTGTCGCAAAGGAATAGTTTTGTCATTATTTTCATTTGTCATGTCAACAAAAATACATAGATTTCATCCATAAATTGTAAAAAAATAAAATAAAATCCCATTAAGGTCCTCCCAACATGTCTTAATCAACAGCAGCATTCCTAGTTGGATTTGAGAGTTATGGTAGTAAGGAAGATTATAGCAACTTATATTTCAGTCAGTTCCTTACTAAAACACTACATAAAACACTACATAAAACACTTACAAAATCATTTAGAAATGTAAAATACATGGGGTATTGAGTGTTTCTACAATGCTCTATGATATATATATAAACACACATACATACACACACACGTGTATGTATGTGTGTGTGTGTGTGTGTATATATGGAAATTTGTGGGAAATTTTCAATGCATAATAGTGAGGTTGCTGACTCAGTATTAGTGAGAGGTTTACTATGTCCCTTCTTCTTTAGGTCTGGACATTTGTGTGTCAGTGGCATTTGTTGACATTTGAGTCTGGGCTTTGTTTCTATGGTAATGGAGGGGTTGAAAGTAGGATGGATGAGACGGGTGGGAGGATGGAAGAGCTGGGACTTCCTGTCTCTTACAGGAATCATTCATTTCTGCCTGTCAGACACTTGTCTCTATAACTGTGTGGACCTGGAGAAGACGTCATTGGCATTTCTAGGAAATTCCATAATTATCTTCCCTCTTGTGTGGCATTTGTTTTTTTACACACGATACATAACATGATTTACAAAACATTAAATGAAGTAATAGCATCTTGGAGAGCTGGCTTGTGTTTCATCTTTCTAAAGGTTGGGCTGACATTTCTTCTGTAGATTAAAGCAGACGCATTCAAAGAGAATCATTCCAGCCCTGTTAAATCCCATAAACTCTCTAAACCAAATGCCCACAACAGGCTTAAGGGAAATTAATCCCAAAACCTCAGACCTGAACACATGGATGGCACAGAATTAATTCCTTGATTCCAGTGAGGGTTAAAGTGGGTGATGCTAGCTAACAGAAATAGTGGAGGCTGTTAGATTGGGCAGATGAGTTGTTTGAAGTGTGAATGTGTGTGAACACGCATGTTAGCGTGCCTACTAGAGAGTGTGAATGAAAAAAATCTCAGTTAAAATCAAAGTGAAATAAAGACATCTAGAAGTGTCTCACTTGAAATGCAGGTCTTTGAAGGTGAAATGTGTCTCTACGATGCCAGTGGTCTTCACTCTGGTCCTCAGCACGTCCTGCTGGGATGGGATGTAGTCTACTTTGGCTATCCTCTCCATGTCATTTAGATAACTGCAAAAGGATGGTAGAAAACATTAGCTTTTTAAAATACATTTCTTGACAACACTTTAGTATAGGGAACAATTCTCACTATTAACTAGTTGCTTATTAGCATGCCTATTATTAACATATTGGCTGTTTATTTGTACGTATGAAGCACATATTCTGCATGACCATATTCTACATCCCTAATCCTACCCAATACCTAAACTTAATTACCTTACTAACTATTAATAACAGCAAATTATTAGTTTATTGGAGGCAAAAGTTGTAGTTAATGGTTTGTTAATAGTGAGAATTGGACCTTAAAATAAAGTGACCCATTTCTCTCTTCCTTATAAACATTGCACTATGCTGCATCGGGGGGCGGGGTTAGGGGTGTGCCCGAAGCGTGAATCCGTATGCAGAAATACACTGAAAACAAATAACGTGTTCTACGGAGCCACTAAAGGGACATGGTTAGCCGCTTGCTACAGTAGCAGCATGTTACTTTACAGTACATGAAAGTTCACTTACCACATACACAGAGTAAGGAGAGATGACTGATAGGACAATGGCGAATGATTTGCAGATACTGAGCACCACTGACAAACATCTAATCTTGTAAAATGTATGGTACTGCTGCTCCGTAGTATAGCGAATCTCGAAAGTGAAAGTGGAAGTAAAATAAGAGCGCGCATTCGAAAGTGATTTCAGTGCCCTGCCTGCATATTAGTAGCGGTTCCCTGATGCCCGCAATTTAATTATAATTACCCAACGATATAATTGTGAGAGAAAGTATTTACTTTTTTTTTTTTAATCCTCCCATCTCGTAGGCTATTTATTCCCCTTACGGGTTCCGTAGTATACCTAATTTCCTTTCAGAACACGGAATTGGGATGCGGTGGATTCCGGAAGAGGGGGTGGGGGGGGGGGGGAGGAATCACGATGGCATCGTCTATCGGCCCAACCCTACTCTATGTATTGCATATTAAAAAAAATATCAGATGGCTTATGTCAGGGGTTCCCAACCTTTTTTACTCCGGGGCCCCCCTCTATCTCCGGTCAATTTTGCAAGGCCCCCCTACGCCTGACATTTCCTCTTATACTGTACTTCTGCAGCAGAGAGAAAAGTGTTTATTTTTAAACTTTTTTTTTATTAACCAAAACATTTGTTTTGCCTTATTCTTCTACTGCATGTCATTTTTTTTTTTTTAAATAACTCAAAATTCAAACAAGCTTTAAATTAAAGCTATACTTCATAACTTAAAAGGAAACCCTCTGCTCAATTCTAACTTTTTAAAATAATATAAATGCTATAAACCTATATAAAATATAAACCTGCCATACCAAACAGGACAACAGGGAGATGCCAAAAGACCACTCACTACACCTGTCCCATTGAACTGGACTGACTGAATATATACTGTTTTTATCCATTAAAAAAAATAAACATACAAATGAAAAATACAGCAAATAAATTTTAAATCTGTTGAAACACATCGATCTGAAGACGGGATCAGTGAACAGTTCCTCCGTCAGAGCGCGTCTGATGCTCACATGTCCATAACAAGCCTCACAAGATCCTCCTCTATAAAACACTAATAAAAATATTGAAATTTCACACAAAAATGCGCGAGAGCGCGCATAGTTTGTGAATCATATAATGCATGCCTGATGTACGACTATGATGTACAGGAGTGTCATACATTAGGCACGCGCAAGTTTGTTATTATGACTCTAATCGTCTTTACCTTTACATTAGCGCGACGGTTTGCTTCATGCAGCCCAGAGATGTAGTTTGCGTGCAGCGGTTGGAAGTTTTGAGCCGATGTTCAGTCTGTATTTAACAGTGCGATGAGGCTTGCTGCGCCGAGTCCGAAGCAATCAATCACAGAGCACGAGAGAGGCCGTGCTTTGATCATTTTAATTTAACATTAATAATGAAATTAAACAATTATAGGATAATATTTTAATTAATTTTAAGCCATCTCGCGGCCCCCCTGGAGGATCACTGAGGCCCCCTAGTGGGCCGCGACCCCCCGGTTGGGAACCCCTGGCTTATGTTATATCTAAAATGAACAAGTTAACAGACTGCACAAAAATATATTTTCTAAAATATTTAATTTCTCTTAAATTTTCCATAGACCCCCCAAGCACCCCTGACTTTATTTTGAAAACTGGCATAAAATATTGAATATCACTTCAATATGTTGAATATTCCCTATATATAATGCAAAATATTGTACACTTCTGTCTCTCTCAGTTATATCAGCTTTGGTGTGAACAAGCCTTGTAGATGAGGTTCTTATGCATAATACTCTGTGTGCAATCGTCTAATCAGATTTCCAAACAGCAACAGACAAACCGCCTCAGTCTAGGAGGCTGCGACAGTGATGATGCACATCTCTATTCAGCTGCCAATCAACGGCTGATGAAGCCTCACAGAAACACAGCTTGCATAAGCTGTGTAGGCAAGAACTCCTGCCAGCAACACTGAATGTTATTGCTCCACCTAATACCATACAATCCCACTACGACACAATTGTACAGTTCCACGACTAACCAAGAGTTCAGGTTTTCAGTAATGATTTACAAGAGAACAACGTGGCATAAGTTCCTCCTAGTTGAATCTTTTCTTTCTTAATTGTTATTTGTTTATCGGCTCTGTGTGCGGTTGCAATATTGTGAGGATCCCTGCAGACACTCACACTCCGCTGGAGTCCATCAGAACAAAACAATCAAGCACAACCCATATCAAATTGAGAAGTGCTGATAATCCCTCTTCAAAAAGACTGGTCTAGAGCAGCTTTTGTAGTCTTACATACTGCAAATCCAAGACATTTCAAAACATTTATTTTCACCTTTCGGCTGGGGGGAGTTGTGTTTAATCTCTTGAAGACTGATTAAACTATTTTATTCACACTTCAACATGTGGTGAGCTCTGATTTATGCAATGAAGGATCTGGCCTGTAGGGTGCAGGAATATGGGATTGTGTCAAGAGAGATTAATGACCACCTGCTGTCATTTAAGGTTGGGAGAATTAAAGTCATGTCTCTGATAAACGAAACTAGAGTTTATGGTTTATGCGTGCCAAGAGTACAGTCTGACACTGTAGCTGACCTGTAATGAGAACACTATGCCAAGGCTAGACACTTAATACAGTGGCTGTTCAAAATAATACACCATCATACCACATTTAAAGGGATACTATTTTCTGACGCTTGGCAAGAACTTATAACAAGATGTCTGCAAACAGACAAAGATGGTATTTTCTTTGATGCACAGAAAGTTTGTCTCGTTTTTCTCTGGAACAGGAGCTGTGCTTGACGTCTTGCTCTGGTCAAGAGACAGGGGAGATCTTGTGAAACATGGCCAAAAAAAATATATGTTTCAATGCCAGGCTTCGTAGTTCCAAGGAAAACTAATGCTACTGGTTTTCTAGAGAAGTGTGTGCGTCTAACTTAGCTTTGGGAAGGCCCTTTTGTGAAATGAGCTCCATGAAGCTTTAGAAGAAGTTTTAAGTGTGGAAAAACTTGACTGGGCTTCACAAAGCACCAACATTAACTCCAGCAGTCACCAGAATCCCAATTTTGAGCCAATGTCATCCAATTCGTGGTCTGGTAGTTTTATATGTCTTGTCACTCTGCAATCTCTTCAACTCTAAATGTGTATATTAACTAAAATTATTTGGCCAAGCACATTCAAACTCATCCTGTTATTGTCATTAATGCCTACCACTCCAACAGACAAAGCAGTGCAAAACATTTAAAGAGGCCACACAGAAGCTGTTTTAATGTTTTTGACTCTCACAATCTCTCATGATCATTTATTTGAAATCTTTTTGTAACAATGCAAGTCTTTACTGACCCCAAAATTTTGAATGGTAGTCTATGCATTCATTGTTTTTATTATGATCCAATTATAATTTCTATAGCCTGCAACTCTCTTTATGAAGGTTTTGCTATTCTTTTCAATATAGGCATCTGTAGACTCCGTTTTGAGGGTGTTGAAGGAGTGGCTGCCTCTGTAAAACCACACTTCTCTCCACCCACCCACACACAGGCTATAAACCCTCTCACATAAACATCTGCTGAACCTAGCAAACACAACTAAATATTATGAAAACTAAGATTAGCACTCCCTCTGTCCTTCCACAATCTCTTTTCCCACCGACAAATGACATCATTCATTTCCTAATTCAAGGCCAAATCAACCGTGATCCCCCATGAGGGAACGCTCCTCCTACCCCCGATTGATTCTGAGTGTATCAAGCATGGGAAAATTCATGGAAGTCCTGACCCAGGCCAACCCTCCATTTAATAGCAATTGGTTTCTCAACGGAGCGTTAACTGTTAGTGCCAGAGTTTCTGCTCACTTTGACGTATCGATCTGATCCTGCCCACTCTCCTCACATATTTTCAGCTTTCTATTTCTTTTCAATTTAAAGGCACTATTGAGTAAGTTTCAGTTTTTTTGGCTCTCATTTAGTGAGGCACTGATAATATTTAGAAATATTTTGGTGTCTATAAAAAACTTTGAATATTTGAACATGTTTTAATTTCCAAGTAAAATACTAATAATTATGTAGTGCACCACCCTGTTCTGTCTGTAAATGCATGATTTATCATCTGACTGAGGGTGTGCATTATGAGTTATGATATTTGCTTTCCATGAATATTGACGGATGGCCATTGGTCGATATCTTTCTGACTAATAACAGAGAGAGAACTCACTATGCAGCGGAGTCGTTGAGCTGGTATTCTCTGGCGCGGGTGAAGCAGCTCTGTACCCCTCCATCAGCCCACAGTCTGGTGATGACATTGGCCAGGTCGTCTGGCAGGCTGCCCTGTTCCTCTGCCGCCCCGGCCAGGGAAAACAACAGACGTGCATCATCCTATAAAACAAACAGATCAAATCAAATATAATGCACATTAACACACAGAAACTAAAATATTTATATACATCATATGCAAAAGAATTAGGAGTCTGAGGCAGGTACACAAAGTCTAACCAAATTCATAAACTGTGGACAATCTGCAATGTGAACATATTACCTCACAGAAGCTGGAATTTGACTCGGCAGAAATCGCTGCACATTAATCACAACAATGTTTTTACTTCTTTTTTTTTTTAACCCATGTGTCCACTAGCCCATGTGAAGAACTGTTTACATTAATTTTGTATCATAATTATTTGAAGATGCAAGTGCATTTAACCTCACCGAGTGTTACGCATAGCCGCAAGCTTCAGAATGAACACACAAAACGCACATGTGCGTCTGTCAAGAGTTTTGTGAATCCAATATGTACTGCATTCCAAATGGCATAATGATGCCTTTGTTGAGCTAGGGCTGGGCAGTATATCAAGTTTTTACGACACATCGATATATTTTTTATAAACAATATGGAATGAAGCGACACGGTTTATATCAACACCACGCAAATGCAACACACAAAGTCCAATAAAATAGGATCACAATAATGCTGACTAAAATATAAATTTTACTAAAATATTTGTTGTTGAAAAAAATGTGCTGTTTGTAGAGTTTTAAACCTACAAGTGCATTTTTTGACAGTATTAACTGTAAAGTTACTCAAGATATAATGCATTTAGTCTGCTTTTTTCATTTGTAGTTTAGTGCAATTAACTTCTGCTCTACAAAGCATTATTTTTGTTTTTAGAAGTTTAATGTTATAATGTTAGGATGTCATGTGATTTTTTTGCACATAATATATAACATAGCCTACATAGTTACATATTCACTATATTTTTTTTCATAGCCTTTAATATGAACATTGTTTCATTGGACAATACCGGGCAGGATATAGATTTTTTTTAAATAAATATAAAAAATAAAAAAAATCCAAAAAGGAAATAAAAAGCGAGATGCATACCATATAAAACACTGAAATGTCAGCTCCTGTTATACATACTGTTTAACCCCCAACACTTGTTAGTAGACCTGATATTGTTTATTGATTAAATATCGGTAAAAGGAAATATCGGTCGTCCATTTGCATTATCTACACACCCATTATCTTGAAGATAGACCGGTTGCATGGCGGCATTTTGGGAGAAGGGACATTTTTACGGTTGTTGCTGTGTGTGCACATGCGTATGTGTACTTTGTGGGGGTTAATTCATCTTACTCCAGAGATTTATTTGCCAGGCAGGTCAAAAGTGCAGTATATAAATGTGAGCTATGCATCCCCTGAGAGAAAAACAGAGAGGGAGAGAAGGAGCCTATGACTAGCTCTCACCTCCAGATTCTACTATCGCATCTCAGATTCGAGTCTCGATCCGTTTGACGAGCTGTCTGTCTCCCACACGTTTCTCTCAGAGCTACAAAAATAACTGTACCTACATATCTGTCTCTCTCCTCCCAGAGTATAGGTTGCAGGAATGGAGTCTCACACCCCCCTCCCACCACAGAGCTGAACTAGGTCACAGAAAGTCAACCCTGGGGTGGAACATGGGAGCCATGAGCAGAAGTGATGGGCTGAGAGACGTGTGACACGCCCGACCCCGTGCTTCTAGGGGATGTGATGAATTCTTAAACTGTGTGCTACAGTATACTGCAGACATAGTAAATGTGAAACAACAGTATTTCGCAATTCAGAAGTTAAATAGCTTGTAGATTCAAGGAATGCTTGAAACAGGAATACTAAAATGTTCTTTTACTATGCGGTGGAAGAAAGGCAACAGATATGAAGAGAGAGGACAGGATGCTTACAGGCCTTTTAAAAGATTTACGGCCTCAAGAGAAGAGAGAACAAACGAGAGAGAAAATGAGATGCAGCAGTGATCAGCCCCATGGGATGCAGTTTTCCACGTGTCTAAAGCACACTGCTCAAACTGTGACATATGGTTAACATGCACTCGCTCATAATATTTAAAAAGGTACACTGGCTAATGTTCCACTTCATGTCTCACGCACAGCACTGTGTACTCAATGTTTTTGATGAAGTTAAGGAGTAACAGAATCAAATCAAACATAGGGATGGTCAAGTTGGTGATTTTTGAGGTCCACTTTTTATATATATATATAAACGGATAATGTCGCTACTACGTTACAGAAATCTTTTTTTTTTTTCTGATACAAACTGTGATTTAATATGTGATAAAGCCCCAGGTTTGCTATGCTTGTTGGTAGGGCTGCACAATTCAGCCATATCAATATGACTACAATGTAACTTATTATTTTATTATAATTTTTTTTAATAGTAAGTATTATTACTATTAAATAAAAATTACTACTATTAAATAAAATATTAAACAAAACAAATATTACTATTGTAATTATCAAAAATAGTATAAAAAAATATAACAATAGCAACAATAATAATATTAAATAAAAAATAAATATTGCTCTCTAAAATTAGCTACAAAAATATATAATATTATTTATAATAATATATAACATTATTTTTTAACAGTGAAATTATAATACTAACATTTACTTAATTTCTTCAGTTTCAAGCATTAAACTACCATGCTTTTATTTTGGCAGAAATAAAAAAATGTATGTCAAAATTGATGTGTATTAAGTTTTAGAGTATAAATGTATTATTTTTATTTTCACATAGTTAAAAAAAGTTAAACAGTTTTTGCTATGGTATCAAAATTAGTACAGAGAAAAGTGAAATTTTATTGGTAATGGAGCAGACTACACACGATTTGGTATTGTGACAACACAAACACCAATACTGACTAACATGTTTTCCACATTTTCCAAATTCCAATTTTAACGTCTTTTCCAACTTGAAATTTACAGTCACAAAGAATTGTTCATTACACAGAATCTGTACTAATATCATGGACCATAAGAATCACTTGGCCACAGAGTAGTTTGGGCTCCTCCTCAATGCATGCTATTATTGTCACGTCTTTCATATATTTAGTCGGTCTTTCTTCATTAGTAAAATGCAGTTTTATAGGAGGAGTTGAATCATGTTAAGTAACAGGTTAAGTAAAAATATTAATTATTACAGGTTAAGTAAAAATATAACAGGTTAAATAAAAATAGTAATATGCAATGGCACATAAATATAGCAATATGGCTCCTCTTTATAGTTCTATTTCTAGCTGACTGATGAGCTTATGGACACCGAATGGTTATTCTGAGATAAATGTATAATTATGTTGCAATGTTTACAAGCTTTACAAGCCTGCAGCATTAAAGAGCGCCAAAACTGTATTTATTGCTTGAATTTCATTATGAATTTGGCATAATTTTAATACTGATACTTTGTTTATTAAAAAGTAACAAAGCACAAAGCTTTTTGCGATTACTGGACGAATTAGTTCACGCATTAACAGAACACAGCATATAGACTAAGATCTTGATAACAAGAAGCCATATTAGTAATGATTATAAACAAGAATTGTTAACTGTATTGCAAATATTCACACAGCTGACAGCTTTACCTGTTGTAGTTTCTTCAAGTTGTGCATGAAATATACACTGCTTTTGTGCACTTTTAATTGCACGTCTCCGTCATTTTGATCTCTCTCGCACTGCATAACTGAGCTGTGTTTAGGAGGTGTGCGGCAGCGCTGCTGTGCGGCAGCGATGAGGACTGTTTGAAACTCTTTATTCCACTAAAACTTTGATGCGCATCGTCTCAGTTTAATACGATAACATAACAAAAGATGTGATCTCAAAACGATAAAAAAAGGCATTACATGCAAATTTTTAAGTCATGACATGTAAATATATACAGTGTTGGGAAGGTTACTTTGAAAATGTAATAGGTTACAGATTACAAGTTACCCTATTTAAAATGTAATAGTAGTGTAACTTTTTCAATTTCTTTATAAAAGTAATGTAACCGATTACTTTTTGATTACTTTCCTAAATTTCTAATGAATGTTTTCAACTGTTAATCATTTTCAAACATTTACACCATGCAGGGTTAACCTTAGTATTCAACACTGATAACTGTCAGACTTTCAAAATCCTTCATCACTTGAATTAAGATGATAAAATTTGAACATCCACCAAAATCAGACTTTAGTACCGCCTTTTACTTTGAGATTGATCAAGTTCAATGCAGATTTAAAATCATAAGAAATACAAACCCGATTCCAAAAAACTTGGGACACTGTACAAATTGTGAATAAAAAAGGAATGCAATAATTTACAAATCTCAAACTTATATTTTATTCACAATAGAATATAGATAACATATCAAATGTTGAAAGTGAGACATTTTGAAATGTCATGCCAAATATTGGCTCATTTTGGATTTCATGAGAGCTACACATTCCAAAAAAGTTGGGACAGGTAGCAATAAGAGGCCGGAAAAGTTAAATGTACATATAAGGAACAGCTGGAGGACCAATTTGCAACTTATTAGGTCAATTGGCAACATGATTGGGTATGAAAAGAGCCTCTCAGAGTGGCAGTGTCTCTCAGAAGTCAAGATGGGAAGAGGATCACCAATTCCCCCAATGCTGCGGCGAAAAATAGTGGAGCAATATCAGAAAGGAGTTTCTCAGAGAAAAATTGGAAAGAGTTTGAAGTTATCATCATCTACAGTGCATAATATCATCCAAAGATTCAGAGAATCTGGAACAATCTCTGTGCGTAAGGGTCAAGGCCGGAAAACCATACTGGATGCCCGTGATCTTCGGGCCCTTAGACGGCACTGCATCACATACAGGAATGCTACTGTAATGGAAATCACAACATGGGCTCAGGAATACTTCCAGAAAACATTGTCGGTGAACACAATCCACCGTGCCATTCGCCGTTGCCGGCTAAAACGCTATAGGTCAAAAAATAAGCCATATCTAAACATGATCCAGAAGCGCAGGCGTTTTCTCTGGGCCAAGGCTCATTTAAAATGGACTGTGGCAAAGTGGAAAACTGTTCTGTGGTCAGACGAATCAAAATTTGAAGTTCTTTTTGGAAAACTGGGACGCCATGTCATCCGGACTAAAGAGGACAAGGACAACCCAAGTTGTTATCAGCGCTCAGTTCAGAAGCCTGCATCTCTGATGGTATGGGGTTGCATGAGTGCGTGTGGCATGGGCAGCTTACACATCTGGAAAGGCACCATCAATGCTGAAAGGTATATCCAAGTTCTAGAACAACATATGCTCCCATCCAGACGTCGTCTCTTTCAGGGAAGACCTTGCATTTTCCAACATGACAATGCCAGACCACATACTGCATCAATTACAACATCATGGCTGCGTAGAAGAAGGATCCGGGTACTGAAATGGCCAGCCTGCAGTCCAGATCTTTCACCCATAGAAAACATTTGGCGCATCATAAAGAGGAAGATGCGACAAAGAAGACCTAAGACAGTTGAGCAACTAGAAGCCTGTATTAGACAAGAATGGGACAACATTCCTATTCCTAAACTTGAGCAACTTGTCTCCTCAGTCCCCAGACGTTTGCAGACTGTTATAAAAAGAAGAGGGGATGCCACACAGTGGTAAACATGGCCTTGTCCCAACTTTTTTGAGATGTGTTGATGCCATGAAATTTAAAATCAACTTATTTTTCCCTTAAAATGATACATTTTCTCAGTTAAAACATTTGATATGCCATCTATGTTGTATTCTGAATAAAATATTGAAATTTGAAACTTTCACATCATTGCATTCTGTTTTTATTCACAATTTGTACAGTGTCCCAACTTTTTTGGAATCGGGTTTGTAGTTTACTGATACTGTTTTTGAAACCAAATCATCGCATAAGTACAAGAAACACTGCATCTAACGATGCTTTGGAAAAAATAACAGTTCATTTAAAAAATAAAAAATAAAAGCATATACATCAACCCAAATACGGTTATCTAATAAGCAGGTGTCCTATTCTTTGTACTAAACTCCTGAAACATTGGTGTATTTTTTAAACATTGGTGTCTGTTTGTATATATGATGATAGTCTTCTCAAAAGAAATTGTAAAATGCTCATGAAGTGACTCAGAGCAGTTCTAGAGATTGTTTATGTGTTCATGTACTCATATATATATTGAGGCGGCAGATAGAAAACACCACGAGCGATACACAGGATACATCTCTCTGACTCTGAGAAAAATCCTAATACTTTTATTTTTATACCTAATATTTTTCCCTTATAAAAATTAACCATGATTTCATTATAGCAAAAGTACAGTAACCATTTTTTTTTTGCAAATGGATTACCATTTGTATTTATTTATTTTTTTACTACAAACTTTATTTTACCTATTCCATGGTTAAACTATGGTTAGTGTAGCAGAACCCATGGTTAATTTGTGGTTACCATGGTTTAACAATAGTAATCATTGTCTTTGGATTTATAGTAAAATCGCTAATTTTAGTAAGGGTTGTGTTGTTGTCTGCCCTAGCTCCCTCTAAACCTATTATAAAACGATATGGTTATTTGTCTGCTAAATTACTTCTGTAACTTTACAATAGATAGGCTAATAATGATGTCCTTTAGCTATATAGTATTTTGAGTGATGACTGATGAGCAATGGGCTGCTGCTTAACTAAACGAAGACAAAACTATAATAGCATATTTACAGATGAATCTGACCTGCACTTGAAATCCTGAACAGTAGTTTTGCTTCTCTGCTCCACCTGTGCGCTTCCAGTCCTCTCCATTGTCAAATGTCTGTCAAATGTCAATGTCAAATGTAACTGTAACTAATTACAGTTACATTTATTTTGTAATTAAATTACATAACACCGTTACATGTAACTAGTTACTCCCCAACACTGAACATATATAGTCACCAGTGGCGACCTCAGCAAAAACTTCACTCGCAATTTAATATTTTTGCTTGCAAATGCAACCGTTTTAGTCGCAGTCTGGAGCCCTGTAAAGTTGACATCATTAGTTTGATAAAAGCATGTGTTGCTCTAAATATGTACACATTAAAAGATATTTGTTTTTCCCAATCCAGCCCTTGACCTAAAACGAGTCTGACACCCTTAATAAATAACTCAGAAATGCTTCTGATTGGTGTCTTGTGAACATTACCGTGAACTAGCTTACAGTAATTACGCAGGGTTTTCTTAACACAGACTAGTTGCTGAGATGACCCACTGACTTATCAGTTATCAGTTTTGTACATCCTTCAAAAACACCTCAAACAAGAAAGAGAGAGAGAAAAACACTTGAGGAATGTCTCCAACAGATCTCGCTCTCACTAATTAAACGTGATGGAGAGATGTTGTTAGCCTCTCTAACAGCACTTTACAGCTCAGAGACACAATCCTCCATCTCTCCCTTCACCCGTCTAATTAAACTATACACTGCTGCTGCACAGTGAAAATAAAGGGCCTGTGTTGGTTTAAAGGAGCTATATTCTTCACTTCATTCTCTGCACTATGAGTGCTGCTTTTTTTAAAACACTGTGACAAGTTAAAAGTTTGACTTTTAATAACACGTCTCAAGACTCCTGCGTCCTACTTCCTTCCATTCAGTCAGTGTTAACCCTGTACATTCATTGTAAATCTGGTCAAATATCATGGATTCGACTATATAGTGAGGATAAATCTGTGCTGACAGAGATCAGTGTTTCTCCAGAGCCTCAGGTGGATCAGATGGGCTGAACATACTGCTGCCTTCAGGCTGTTCTCTTGAGATTCTAGCTTGAAAGCTAACACTCTGACTTTCTCATTTTCTTTTTTCCCTTCTTTTACACTTAATCTTTCCCTCTCTTGCAGGTTTTGAGGATTTGTGCATAGACCGCAGAATAAAAGATAGTTACTGTGCTATGTGTGATCTGAAGTCTCTTGCAGGACTCGAGTAGAAATATAAATTAAATTGATCAAAAGTGATGAAGACAAAATTATTTCCACAAAAGAAGAAATAAGAAATGTTTCTTGAGCAGCAAGACCAGAGTTTAAGCTGATAATCAGACGTCTGGCTGTGTGACGTGGGAGGGATCATCTGAGCTGGTGGGTGTTTGAGATGATCTGAGTGTGTGTGTAATGCTGTACAGAGGATGTGTGTGATTTATTTGCGGAGGGAATGCTGTGTGTACTCACTGCTCTGCCACTGTCCTCATATTCGATCTTGAGGTTGCTCATGGCTTTAATGATGGCCATGATGGACTGGATGGTGTTACTGTACACCACAGCTCGATACTGCTTGCACTCTTCCTCCGAGTAGCCGTCCTCATGAATAATCCTGCATATCAATCAATCAATCATCAGTGTTGTATAGGATATTTAGCCCTCAATAAAATTTAATTTGTATTGTTTTAATGTGATTTAATGTGATATATAATACAAGATAAATTGTGTGTGTGTGTGTGTGTGTGTGTGTGTGTGTGTGTGTGTGTGTATACAGTATATATACACACATATACATACACACATGTATATTATGATGTGGCAAACAGGAAGTAGTTATATAAAATCAGAATATGAATGTAAATAGTGAAGATATAGAAGTAAATCTGATTATATCTATAAATCAGAATGTTATATATTAAATTAAATATCAAAAGTGACAGTAAATCTTTTACATTGCTAAAAAAAAAAATTAAATAAATACTGTTTTTAAACTTTCTATTCATCAAAAATTGTAAAATACACTGCCCTCCAAAAGTTTGGAAACACCCTCGAAAATGGGGTTTTGGACAATATTGGCATGAATCCTTTTTAATTTGTGATAATTTTGCACTGATAAGGGACAACACAAACTACGAAACCATATTTTATTACATAAACAGGTTTATACAAAACTTAAAACTTAAATTTTCGATTCATCAAAATATCCACCATTAGCAGCCATTACAGCTCTGCATAATCTGGGCATCCGAGCTGTCAGTTTATTCAAACATTGACTTGATATATTACTGATACATTACTCTAAGCCTCCTGAAGGATTGCCCAAAGATGATTCACACTGGTTGGACACTTCTTACGGACAGCTGGCAAAGGGGCATGTCTGACTGACATGTATATATTGCCATTATTATGTAATCAAAATGAAAATTATTATTGCTGGTCTTCAATGATAATGTCAAGTTACTTTAATGTACAGTATTTGCACCAAAAAATGATAAGGATTTATATGCTGATATCGTCCAAAACCACACTTTGCCAGGGGTGTTTCCAAACTTTTGGAGGGCAATGTACATTAAAATAGACAACAGTTATTTTAAATTGTAATAATGTCACAGTTTTGATTTTACTGTTTTTTTTATTTTATTTGTTTATTTTATTCGATCAAATAAATGCAAACTTGGTGTGCATGAGACTTCTTTTAGAATCATTAAAAATATTACCAACCCTAAACTCAATATTAAATGTAAATATAAAGCTAAATAAATATTTGTTATATTCACCAGAAAAAGCAAATATAAATAAATAAATAAATAAAAAGAACAAATTCAGGATGACACAAAAGACAAAGAGGTAAGAACATTAGGTTTTAATCTAGGTTTTAGATGCAATATAAAATGTATTAATGTGAACAGGCTTTTGCAGTGGATGGAACTTAGCCACTGAATTGATTTTAAGTGCTGGTGGGAATTGTCCTGTGGATCTTGTCAAGACTGCAAATCTATGGAGATTTTTTTAATATAGTCAGCTCAGTAGTTCAGAGGAAAATCTCTGAGGATAGAACCAGAAAGCCAGTTCACCGTGTAACAACTCAGATGGCATTTAAAACAGCTTTAAAAGGAAAATAGAAACAACCTTCTCCGATATACCTAAGCACAACTAGAGTCATTTTATAATAATGTAATTCAATTATTAAAGAATGAATGCTGCGATTACACCCCAGGTCAGAGTGTGTGTCAGGACGCATTCAGTGATGAGATGAGTATAAAACATTTTCCATCAGAGTGATTAGACCAGGGGTCATCAAACTTGATCCTGGAGGGCCGGTGTCCTGCAGAGTTTAGCTCCAACTTGCCTCAACACACCTGCCTGGAAGTTTCAAGTATACCAAGTAAGACCTTGATTAGCTGCTTCAGGTGTGTTTGATTAGGGTTGGAGCTAAACTCTGCAGGGACACCGGCCCTCCAGGACTGAACTTGGTGACCCCTGGATTAGACTGTAAAACAGCTTTGGGAAACGGAGGCGTAAAAAGAGCAGCAGAGGTCAAGGTCAGATAAACCGTATTAACTGCTACCAGGGGCCCCACTACATACACACGTACATCAACAGCTGTTTATGTGAACAAGGGAGACACATAGGCTACATACCTAGACAGGACTTTTAGCCATCAGCGTTACGTTTGTAACATTTGTGCCAAAAAATGCTGTTTAGGTAGGCAACTTGCTCTGTCTTGAGAGACGACTTCTATGTGTAAGGCCCCAAAAAATACTCTACACAAATATGCTTACAACGCATACACAATTTCACATTTTATTAAGTTGTGAAACATGTCAGAATACAACTGATAATGCAATGCAAATATACGTTGCATTCTCAGAGCTGCAACAGTGGGTGTTATTGCACGAATTAACGTGAACTACTTTTATGGTCGTGTTATGGCGAGCCTAATCTCATGATGAAATGTACCTGCGGGAACTTTTTTGCAAGATGCGAAATATGTACGCCAGGGTTCCTCAAATCTTTCCCTGGAGGTCCAATCTGCTGCAGAGTTTAGCTCCAACCCTGATCAAACTCACCTACCTGTGATTTTCTAATGATCTTGAAGACTCTGATTAGCATGCTCAGGTGTGTTTGATTAGGGTTAGAGCCAAACTCTGCAGGAGTGGGCCAGATTTGTGGATGCCTGATGTACGCCATGTAGGTTTCGTGACATATTCTATGTGAAATGTCCACTGAGTGGCGCTAAAAGAGTGCTTGGTTTTTTCCCCGGAACAGATGGACGCACATACGGTACATATGATATTATGTGACGTTGGTTTTGTATGCGTCACCGCAGTTCTGACTTGAAATGTTCGTTGAGTGGCGCAATAACTCTAATGCTCCGTAACGTTTTAAAATCATGTACCATCTGCACTACACCTAAACCTACCCGATGAACAAAAGCGAATGTGACGTAAAAATCAAGCATGCCGTTTTAGCTCGTTTTTCAATCTCTCATCTTTGAGCTCTTTCATCGTGAGTCATGTTTTTCACAGGATTCGTACCCAAGGATTCCGCATGTTCATTTCTGTTGGAAACTGCAGTGATATGTACTTATTGGTACGTATTTCACATCTTCAATCATTTTGGCTGCATAAACCTAGTCCCTTTCTTACAAGCTGATCTCAAGCTTGAATTCAGATCTACCTCCATTCAACCAATGACTGAAGGATTGAACTAAGGCTCTGTACTACCTTTTTTATTTCCAATAACCTATCTCATTCGGATAAACATCACAATGTGGAAGAAAAGATTTGAATCTACTTCTGTTATTTTGCAACATTTAAACTTGTCTAGGTACCTGAATAGCTGTTCAAATTGACAATCTAGCCTTTGAAATGACTCACTGAATCTGACTCACTGAAATGAATGATTCTAAACACTTATTTAGACTTGGAACTCTGGGGTTTGTGTATGAGTATGCACACTTTGAGTTTATTAACTAGTGCAGGGGCAAAAAACTCCTAATGTTCTAAATGAACGAATGCGTGTACGTTTGTGAGAAAGAATTTTCTTAACATTTTTTTTTCACTTTAGAGTTGCAGCTGTGCCCTCTCATATCATCCACACCAGCGTCAACAGCTGGCATTCAGAGATGTATCTGAAAGAGAGTAAGAGATTTTGAGAAGAGAAAACATCATTCACTCACTTCATCTGTTTTACGATGGTGCTCTTCCCCGATTCTCCAGCACCTGTGACAGAAACACAAAGAAAACAAGGTTTTAAAACAACACTCATGCACACTTCATCTTCAGACAGAAAAGCAAGCTTTTTTTCTCCATTAGTCTAGTCAGTCTTAGCGCTAATGCCCACCCTGTATTGCGAATGTGTGTGTGTGTGCGTGTAGCCTATACTTCCAGTAACTCGAGTCTTGCTGACTTAGCTGCTGATCTTCAGCGTTCCATTCTCTCCCAGACCTGGTGTTTATCAAGTTTGGCCATTAATGTCTGAGTGCTTCACAAACCGGAAACGTGGCCTTATCAGGGTAATTTCCACAGGCCTGCAGGGGCACGCTACTCATTTGACATCTAACTCCCTCATTTGAACATTATATAAACACACAAAACATAACAGCCATACACTAGAATCAACAAGCTCCCACAAGCACCTTCTAACATCTCAAAAACAAACATCTACACGTCACAATGGCGTATCTGATACTGACTGGCACATGTTTGTGCTCTGGGGAGCGTGTTCGTGTCACATGACGTGCAGCTCTGAGATGTAGCGCTGCCCCCTGGCCGTTAGTCTGCGGCCCTCTTACACAACTCTAAACACACACGGATTACGCTGCAAACCGAGTGGAAAACTGCCCTCAAACTCCAATTAAATAGCATCCGAAGATGCAAAAAGAAAATTAAAAATAAAGAAAGCCTGTGTGTGTGTCAAAAGATGGCCTACTGATTTCAAAATCACAGTTTTAGCACACCTGACAACGTGCCACAAGCTCACACCCACTTACTCTACGTGAAGAGACGACTTCACACTTGAGCAGCTGCTGTCAACACCTCAAACATGCAAAATCATTTCTCCCACATCTTACGGAGACGGCAGCCGTTCAGACTTCAGTCACGTATCAGTTTGCGGCTTTCATTTGAGAGATTTTTGCTGCTACTGCACGTTTAAAGGTCTTTTCACACCAAGGATTGTAACTACCTGTATAATAGGGCCCCATGAAACCAGTATTTTTTTTTTTTCAATTGTAATTTTTCTGGATTCAGATTAGTGATGTCAAACGGTTAATTGTGATTAAAACCGCATCCAAAATAAAGTTTTTGTTTACATAATATAAGTGTGTATACTGTGTATATTTATTATGTATATGTAAATACAAACATGAATGTATATAAAGAAAAATATGTTTATAAATTAAATATATTTATATATAATATAAAATATAAGAATATGAATATATAAATGTATAAACATGTAAATATTTTCAAAATATTTATATATACAATAAATATACACAGTACACACACACATATATAATGCGTGTCACAATTTTATTTTTGGATCTTTGACAGCACTAATTCAGATTAAATGGTTTAATTATTTTTAATAATCAAAACAATGTCAAATTACCTGAATTCATAAAACTAACAATGTGATGATTTATGATAATGATTATTGTAAATGTAATGATTTAATTTATTATCAAAAACAGTTATCAAATGCAATAAAGAAATAAAAATTTTTTAATTTTAACACATTCAAATCAAATGAAAACTTTAAAATATATTTTTATTTTTTGGCAAAGAGTAAGATTGCTGCACAACAGAGGCTTTCTGTTAAAATTAAAACTTGGAAGAAAAATTGTATGGTCTTCCTTAAAAATAAGGTTGTAACAATTTTATTATTATCACTGCTACTGCTACATGATCTGACTTTAAAGGGATAGTTCACCCAAAAATTTAAATTCTATCATTAATTACTCACCCTCATGTAGGGCCCTTTGATTTCCGCGATGCAGAAAACGTGGACGGAATCGCGGAATCTAGTCATAAAAACGGAATTTACAGTTTAACGCAGAATGTCACGGATTTTGTCAAAGTTTGGATGAATTAATCAAAAGTAGGTCATTACACTTAAATCAAATCGCGATATGGACTAGTATCTGTAAATATTAAGCCGCAAAAGTCGATTTAAATATGAATCCTGCATGTTCTGCGTGGAGCATGGAGCAGACGCGCGTTTTTTTTTTTAACTACACACACAGCGCGCGTGGCACTCGCGGTGATTTCAGCGTCTGCCGTCTCAATGAGAACATAAATACATGAACATCTCCAAAACTGATCTGAGAGTCACTTCACGTGCATTTTACCATTTCATTTGAGTAAAACTAGTGTTTTAAATGTTTAATTTTCATTAATTAAAATATAAATTAAATCAATGATTTATGCCTTCATCTGATAACCAGTAAAATTTAAATACACAACACAGAATTTCTGAGGGGAAAAAAAACTTTTCATAAGGCTACTGTAAGAATAAATAAAGATTGTATGCATTTAAATAATTAGACATGCTAAAACACAGAATTTGGTAACAATAAACCATAAGGTGAGAAAAAAATAAAACATTTCATACGGCCCTAAGCATGTAATTTTTGTTACACTTAATAAATTTGTTAAATTGTATAAGTTTCATGATTTTAATCAATTAGACATGCTTTTTGATTAATAAAATTTAATTTGACCATTAAAAAGGAGTCCAGAAAAATTAAAATGGAAAAAAAACGGAATCCAGAAAAATTTTAATGGAAAAAACAGAATTTAGAAAAAAATAAAACGGAATTTGGGAAAAAATAAAACTGATTTCATAGGGCCCTACTCATGTCGTTCCAAACCTGTAAGACCTTCATTCATATTCGGAACACAAATTAAGATATTTTTGATGAAATCCGAGAACTTTCTGATCCTCCATAGACAGCAACACAACTGACACATTCAAGGCCCAGAAACGTAGTAAGGACATTGTTAAAATAGTCCATGTGACATCAGTGGTACAACCGTAATTTTATGAAGTTTGGGCATTTAATAATTTTATGAAGCTTGAGCATTTACAGTGGAAGACAAAATTGTAGTGTACACTTATAAAAAACTATTTTATCGTCCCTTGGTATGGACACTAATATAGTTCTTGTTATACTTGGTGAACTTGCATTGTGCTCAATCCCTTAGAGGACAGACAGGAGACGGGACAGCCCTCATGGGAAAATAAAAGCCTGTATGACTCAACATGTCTATTGTGTATTAGTGTTCATACATCTAGCGATGTGCACCTGCAGGATGTGGCCATGTATGTTTTAGTTATTGTCTGCGAATAAAACTGGCGGCACTTCCACGGAATGTGTTTTAAACCATAACAAAAGACAAAAGGTCATCACATGAGCAGCACTCAACCAAACGGTAGTCGTGGATTACCAGAAAAACTCTCTCTTAAACAATCATAAATGAGCTACACATAGAAGCACGCTACATCTTTTCAATTTATCCAATTACGGTTATAGATTCTTCGCAGGGTCTCTGAACTGAAAATCATGTGCCATCTCCTACAAAACTAATTTTAAACATTACCAGAGATTCCACTGGGATGGGCAGCCGGGTTCTTCCTGGATCCAAGAACGTTTATTACACAATGGCCTGTACTTTCAGCACACTACCAATTAAACCTGACCTGTTTTCATTTTATGAGCTCAATTCCAAAGCAATACGCACATGAATATTCACTTGAATATTCACACAGTTTTTTCTGTACTAGATATAAAAATAATTAAATTCAAACATATCAGAAATTTTAATTTAACTAATTTAATTTAACTTTAAACCCAGATAGACTCAAGACCTCCACATGTGTGCAAAAGGCCTGGTATCAGGTGTTGTTTTTGCATTGCATTGGTCTCACGGTTGCGGTACCTCAGATCTGAGGGCAGGCGTGGGTGTGTAAATGACAACATGGGCTACGCTAATGAGAGCTCACCAATACAGTACAGCGACGTGCCAGTGAGCTCAGGTGTGCACTCCTGATCCGGGGCCAGGTTGTCTGGCTGAGGTTGACTGAGTTTTTGTGGTCATTATGGTCTGAGGCACAGGTTTACAGTGGAGACGAGAATAATTCAGTTTTGTTGTTGCAGCTGCGACTCGGGTTACCACAGTACACATCTATCTCCATCCACCCTGCCTGTCTTATTTTCTAGCTTGGCCATGACTTAACCAGTTTTACTGTCTCTCAACTGCATTATGAAATCAAAAGCAAGTAACTTGCTTATTTAAAAGGCTGAGATCATGCATGTGATCCATCTAATTACATTTAAACAGACTTAAGTTCTTGCTCTCGCTCGCTCTCTCACTTCACTCGTCCTCTGGGTTTTTGTATTCATTGCTCCAGCAGCCAGACTTGACCACAGCTCTCCGCACCTTTGTGGTGCAGTTGCTAGGCATTAGCTCTTTTCTGTTAAAATTCTAGGAATCTCCAGGCCTTCACAAGCGGAGCGTGATCTCTCTGACTGTTCACTTAATAAATGCATCTCCCTCTTCTCCTTTTTCTTCTGCTCTAGTGTTCGCAGGCTAGTCTAATAACAATGCTGGACTAATAATCTGATCTGAAGAGAGCCTTTAAAAACACCACAATCAAAAAAAAAAAAAAAAAAAAAAAAAAATTATTATATATAACAATGATGATGATATTAAAAAAATAAAACATGGGCAGTTAACAAAAACATGTATTTTTTTACAGGATAAAAAAAAATTACACATTAAAAAAATATTCATTAAAAATATAAATAAAATTAAATAACCTTATCTAAATTAAACGCAGGGAGTCTTTATCAAATTCAAAAAAATAAAATTAAATACTTTTAGAGGTTTAAAATAAGGTTATATAACCCTATTTTATATAGGGTTAAAATGAATATGAGCTGTGTCAGAGCTGAAAAATGAAATAAAAAATAAAATAAAATAAAATAAGGATTAGATTAAAAACAAAGAATAAGCAAAATATTTAAAATAAGTTTAGGGGTACAATATAGGGTTAAAATGAATATCAATACGTCAGAGCTTTGCCATAGTGAATTGTGTACATGCTCAGGAAAAAGGTAAAGTAAAATAATTAGTGCTGTCAATCGATTACATTTTTTTTATCGCGTTAATCACAGTCATGGACTGTGATTAATCATGATTAAATCACAAATTTAAAATACTAGGATTTACCTGTAAATGTGTTGAAATAAACAAATGCATGACAAACTAGTTTAAGGAAACGTAACCTTTCACACTTCTGCAAGGTATGAGACATAATCCTTATTATTCTTTTATCATTATTCTTTTGTTTTTATTCAGGCATTATCAGGCTTTATACTGGCAATAAAACGTTTACTAAGCCACATCGCTTCAATCCCAGTATACATACCCAACTATTATCAAAAGTATTTCTAAATAAATACAACAAAACATTTTCTTGCGACCTTACGTGAAGTATTATGACAAAATGCATTATGGAGAAGAATTGGACCTGTTCTACAGGTGCATTAGAGCTAACATTAGCATCATGCTACATAAGACAAATTTATGAGATTAATAGTACACTTTTACTCAGAACTCACTTCAAACCACCATCGAGTGTTTTTAATAACCTCCTTTTGCGATCACATGTGGAATTTGGTTGTTTACTGTTGTTAAAATATGCTTTTTATAGCCTTTTATATCGCTGCAAAAATTAGCATTTCAGATGTAAGTTACACATTCATCTCAAGAAAATCACATAGAAACCATATCCTATCGTAATCGTGTGTTTATTATTTTATATAATCTATAGTGGCTGTTGTCATGTTTATTTCTGCTGTGTTGTATGCTCTGGGTGAAACTCACATTGTTTGTGATGTTACAAGCGCCTCTCCGTTCTGAAGTTGCCAGGTATACATTCCAAGTATGATACACATTAGTAAAAGGATCTATTTTAATTTGTATTTGTCTATATACACTTTGGGCGGCCCCAGTAGATTATAAAAGTAGCCCAAAAAACCGCAACCCTCGGCTCTGTAATTTTTCCCGCGACTGTATTTTCAAAATAGCCCACGAACTCTTGTGCCACAGCCGCTACCCTGACAACACTGGTTCACTCTACGCTCATCACACACTGATAGATAACCTTCCGCGCTGCGATGACGGGAAGAAGTTGGGGTCAAACTTTATCGAATGATTAATTTGCATTAAAAAAATTAACGCGTTACATTTTTTAGATTAATCACATGCGTTAACGCGTTAACGTTGACACCCCTAAAAATAATATAAAGTGAATAATAAAAGTAAATAAAGTAAAATAAAATACAATGAAATTCAGAAAGTCATCAGCTGATTCAAAAACAAAGAATAAGCTAAATGTTGTTTAAAATAGTTTTAAGGTAGGATATAGCAGCTTTCCCCAAATAAATACACATCAAATATCCACATTTTAATTTATCACCTTGTAGTCCTAAT
The DNA here is from genome assembly GCA_023376895.1 of Aspiorhynchus laticeps. NCBI lineage: Eukaryota > Metazoa > Chordata > Actinopteri > Cypriniformes > Cyprinidae > Aspiorhynchus > Aspiorhynchus laticeps. The sequence continues at coordinate 45,576 of JALXFT010004099.1, forward strand.
CTTGTAGTTTCCTTTGTAATATATTCTAAGCATGCCTTAAAACATATGCAAATGTCTGTGTCCTTCTGGGCATAGCTACAAGTCAAAGAGCTGAAATAAAGGACGAGAAATTTCTAGGGATGCTCCGATCAGGATTTTTGCAGCCGATACCGAGTACCGATTTCTTGTCATGGTGATCGGCCGATACCGATGCTGATGCTTAAAGCTTTATATATAATGTTATATAATTAATCACAAAAAAATATTCCTTATACAGTGAACATTTTAATATGCCTTTAAAATGGGGCTTATGCATAACATTATGTATATCAGGATACTTAATACAAGACAAAAATAAATACAAACAAAATGGAGCAGTTTGACGCAACCCACACAGTTTATTTAAACATTATCCAATAGTAAACTGTGGAGGACAAAATAAACATTTAATCTCCTAAAATTGAGAAGTCCGATGTAACTTAAATATTGTCCAATACAAGTCTGAGCAGGACAAAATTAATTAAAAAACATTTAAACTCCTAAAAGAACTAATTGGAGTAGTTTGATGCAACTCATTAGGTTTAATTTAAACATTGTCCAATGTTAGAGAGAGGACAAAATAAATAGAAACATTTAAACTCCAACATGGAGAAGTCTGATGTAACTCATAAGGTTTAATACTGTCCAATATAAGACTGAAGAGGAAAAAAGAAATAGAATCATTTAAACTACTGAAAGAACAGAACGGAGTAGTTCGATCACGGTTATATCCAAGGGTGCTGCAGATAATCCACGGGTCGGGTAATAAAAAAATGCTTATGATTATTTGCGGGTGGGTCGTGTGTGCATGGATAAAATAAATCATAATGATGCAAATATCAAATACATTTTTTTAATAATTTTTTTCATCAGACAAACGATTTCATTTGTGTGTGTGTGTGTTCGCCTGATCGGGAAGTTGTAGTGACAGAAACGGTGACATTCCAGATAAAGTCTGAAAGGAGTAAAGCCTGTGTTAATGCTATTGAGTAGGTTAATATGGCCAAAGATGATATTTTGTTTTATGAATAAAAATGTTCATTTAAAAGCAGCCCACGATCAGTGTATTATGTTACCGTTACCCCTTACGGCTCCGACGAGGTTTTGTTCCATCCTCCACGCGGTGCCAACTCACAAAAGACTATATTTAGCGAAGCAGCACGGAGAGCCGTTTCAGAAACACTGCCACGGGCTGGCCGGTATAAACACAAGCACTGACTGAACGGCCACGATCGGTAACGCGCCACAGATGTGTGCAGTGATGCACAGATCAGCTCTAACGTCACTGAATCTGCTGTTAAAAATTAACCATCTATTCATCATGCAAAACATACACGACAAATAGCGAATTTTTCATTGTTTCTCGAAACATCATAGCATTTCCACACTGACAATGACATGACTGTGGCACCAAATCATTTATGTCCCCACGCATCATGTACATCCTCACGCGTTGACGTCATCGAATTGCGATCGGTTCGTGAGATCGGCCAAATGTAGCGAGTACCGATCGAGTCATAAAATGTGATTATCGGCCGATACCGATCTCCAGCCGATCGATCGGAGCATCCCTAGAAATTTCCATTATGATTCTCTGTGCAGAGTACAATATTGCACAATATTGTGGTGAACCGCTTCATGGCAACGTAATTGTAAAAAAAAAAAAAAAAACACGAGCAAGCAATCTATTAATCATGCACTCTTTGACATAATACATACAACCGCACACGTACAAACCGAATACTTTGGATTAATGAAGTAATGGTTTAATAAGCACTGAACATCCTTGCAGTGCCTCTAGGGTCATTTATAATGTTATTTGCCTGCTCAATCTGCCCCTGGATAATGAACAGGCAAAGACAGAGCTGTTGTGAAAACAAACACTTTTGATGCGGCTCACCCTGATCAATGCTCCGGAGGAGACTGCAGACTGATGATACCCCGCAGATTGGCGAGTGTGATTGTTTTTATGCCCCTGTTTATATCTAGTAAATGGATAAAACTGTCAGCCATTTATTGGGCTGTCTGAAAAATTTATGTGTCTGCTTATTTATGACTTTAATTTTTTTCCCAGGTTGGATCATCGCCCTCTAGTCAGATCAATAGCATTTAGAAATGATGTTCTGAATACGAGTGAGACGAAAGTCCAAATGTCTTGCACATTTGTTTAGTGGTTTCACAAGGTACACATTTGTAATACCTGAAACAAAAACACACACCATCCCTCGGTGACGTAGTGAGAAGTTTTTGTGTTCAGTAAATAAGCTTTTATTGGTCTGTGGGCGAGACACCTTCAAAACCTTGACAATAAACAGAGACTGTGCACATCTACAGCTTGGTTGCACCTGCTGGTCAACTGTAACACACACAAGCTTTGTTCAAAATCCTAAAGAGCTACTTAGAAGACAGCAAAGGCAGGACATTAAAATAATTAAGCACTACACAGGCAGCATCTTGAAAATAGAACAACTGATTTCAATAGGCAATGTTGCTAAGCTAAGAACGTGATATTCTAGGGATAAAAAAAATTTGGGTAAAAATTATCATGTTACTATGTTCTTTTGAACTTTCTATTCATAAAAGAATCCTAAAAAATGCATCATGGTTTCTACAACAATATTAAGCAGCACATTAGAATGTTTTCTGCCATTTTAAGCTACCTTGCACCTTGTGGAACAGCCACCACTTTGAGGCTGCGACTATGATGCCTTAAAATGCTGTCTGGAACAGCATGTGCAGTGCAGACTGTTGAGAACAACACAAAGTTAGCAAAAATAAAAAACAGGAAAGACAGATGCATCTAGATACATCCTGAAAAGTTGTAACTATTTTTAACTTGATTTAGCATTTTAAAAAAAGCAACCCTCAAAAAACAGCATGGATTGCAAGTAACTTGCAAAGACATCTGTATGCATCCAAGAGTGTTTTACAGTGCAAACAGTCTAAAAAAACAAAACTAAACAGCTTAAAAAAAAGAACAAAAAAAAACTTAAAATGAAATTAAATTTGAAATTACAATAATTACAAATAATACAAATTAACATTACATTAAAATAAACTAGTGGATTGCTGAACAACTAGTCAACCATGTCTAGTTTATAAACACATGAATGTGAAAAAGAAAGAAAAAATAAGAAATATCTCGAAACTCTCAATGTGATGTGGTCAATCCAGAAGGAATAATATGTAAGGATTTCTGGAAAGCACAATAGCATGCATCTAAATCACAGTTTCCACAACATCTCACACGTGTGTATTAGTGGATGTGTGATATAACACGCTGGGAAATGCAGAACAGAAACAACAGACCCTTTCCTCATCCGGCTCCTAAGATGCCAAAGAGCGTCACATGGCCATTGTCCGAGAGTTCCCCAGTTTCCACCGAAGGAGGGAAATCCATGCCAGTCCCATCCGCCTAAAGCCATCCTGCTCCCTATAGGCCCTTATGGGGCTACAAATGTTCCGTGTGTGTGTGTGTGTGTCAGAGGGGGTGGGAAGAGAAGGACAAAGAGGCCAGTGTGAGTGTGGCTCTAGTTGTGTGGACAGCAATGCCACTGTTTACCATCATTTAGGTCACAACAATTACAGCTGAACCAGCCACACACACAGTTAGAGCCTCTAACGCCCCGGGCCTCCATCAGCACCGCAAAACTCTTCATTCAAACAGAAGGGAGGAAGCAAACACATACAGAATATAATAGCGCTTGCAATAGCACTGCACTGTTAGGCTGAATATGATTGCATCAAACAGAGGCGTTAACAGCCTAGTCCACTTCCAGCTTCAATCATTTTGGCTCCTCTTAAAATTACAGCTCTGAAAGTTGGACAAAATGCTGTGTCAGATTTTAGAAGCTCAGCAGAAGCAGCAGTAATGAACTCCTAATCACGCTGTTGAGTTCGTCTATAATTTAGGGTGGTTTGTTCTTTGTTCTTAGCCTGCGGGTCTGTCTTGGCTAGCTTGGGCTGCACCCGCCAGTCTGGTCTGGTCTGGTATGACAGGCTGTTCAGATGGTGTGATGTTTAAATATTCCAACTGATTTTGCAACTGGCTTTCTCAAGTTCTGTTGGTCAGTATTTCCTTACATGACCACTCTGGAGGAAGTGATGTCAAAACGACAGGAATAAATGCCGTGACCACATATGTGACCCTGGACCACAAAACCAGTCTTAAGTCGCTTGGGTATATTTGTAGCAATAGTCAAAAATACATTGTGTGAGTCAAAATTATTGATTTTTATTTTATGCCAAAAATCATTAGGATATCTAGTAAAGATGTTCCATGAAGATATTTTGTAAATTTCCTATTGTAAATGTATCAAAACTTAATTTTTGATTAGTAATATGCATTGCTAAGAACTTCATTGGGACAACTTTAAAGGCAGTTTTCTCAATATTTAGATTTTTTTTTTTGCACCCTCAGATTCCAGATAGTTGTATCTCGGCCAAATATTGTTCTGTCCTAACAAGCTTTCAGATGATGTATAAATCTCAGTTTAAAAAAATTGACCCTTATGACTGGTTTTGTGGTCCAGGGTCACATATCAAATATAATAGCCACACTGGTTAGTGGGTGAATATCATGAAGAAATTACCAGGTCACAATTGACTCCAAAACATTATTTAATTTTAATAATTACCAAAATTATTAAATTATATTTAATATATTAACTCAAAGTAGTAAATAGGGCTGTAGCTATCGAATATTTTAGTAATCGAGTATTCTACTGAAAATTCCATCGATTAATCGAGTAATCGGATAAGAACAACTTTTTCTTTATTAAAGAGCAATACTAAATATACAAGAGAAAAGAAGACAGGTCTCTTAAAATGAACAAGTAATTTGTTTCCTTTTTAGAAAAATTAACATTTTTATTGCTGAAATTGCATATTAATAAATGTGAAAACTAAACCCATTTAGTGCATTTAATTGCCATAATACATTCAAAATACAAATACAAATATATAAAAATCAATTTCAAATTACTTTAAACTTTAAGGTAAACATAGTACAACCTAAAACTAAGACATAAATCAAAATAACAGTAATAAAAAAAAATATATAATAAAACCTAAACATTGTGCAACTTAACTTTCAAGTTTCAGCCTAACTACAGCTCAGGCATGACAAGCCTTTACTATCTTCTTAGAAGGCTTTGTGGCTTTTGTAAGAGGCAAAAATTAGTGGACAGGAAGCTAACGTGGAACAAAAACGTGGAGTCCATACACATAACATTAACACATTTTTCAGCAACATGAAATTAAAGTTATTTGGAGAATAAACTAGGGCTGAACAATTTTGGAAAATAATCTAATTGCGATTTTTTTTTTACCAATATTGCGACTGCGATTTAATATGAGATTATTTTTTAAAGCTCTTTATATTCTGTATTATTCAACAAAGACGAGCAATAAATCATTGTATAGTATGCAGTGTTGGGCACGTTACTTTAAAAAAAAAAGTAATTATATTACTAGTTACTTCTCACAAATAGTAACTGAGTTACATAATTTTAAAAGAAACTAATTACCAGGGAAAGTACCTATTGTTACTTTTTTTTTTTAATGTTCAAATGTCAAATAACTTGGATGCCCCCAATATTAAATGTTAAATGAATGAAATGGACACTAAATATAATACATTATTATTATAAAACATTGCACACTAATCTACACTATTTTAATGTTTCTGTGGGACAATGTGAGAGACACCTATCAAATTCAATTGATTATTGTAAATATTATCAACCCTCTATGGACACCTTGGCAATAGAATCTCCATTGGCTTATCATTTTTATTAGTTTACTCACCAGACTATTATTAATTATCTGATATACTAATATATATATACATATATACATATATACACATATATATATATATATATATATATATATATATATATAGCGTATGTTTGTAAAATGGCACAGTTTTTTTTAAATATCTCACTTAGCATCAGTCAGTCAAACATTATACTATGATATTATGATAATGTAGCATTACATGTTAGCATTATATGATTATAGAACTTTAGTAATTATAATAACCATGTATATGAATTCATATTTGTCATGTTGACTGAATTTAGGACTGGTGGTGGTGCTTAAGATATTGTTTGTCATTTAGTGTTTCTATAAAAAAAGGAAACCGAAAACTACAAATACTGATAAGATAACAAAACTGCTACGAATTCTACTACTAATAACAATATAAAACGCTCTATGGATTATTGAGCTGCTGGGTTCATGAATATTAATCAGGTTGTCTGCGTTCGCTCGAATTGATTCGCTGAAATCAAAACAGGGATGATAATAGGTGAATGCCGGCCAATGAGATTGCCGTTTGCGCATTAGCTCCGCCCACTAACAGAGAAACCGGCAGTTCTTAAAAGCTGAAGAATTTCAAAAGGAACTCCGTTATTTTGACAGGAAAATACAACAAAGGTTATCGTTTACATGTAGCGCGTCAATTCTGCATGTTATGAAAGACCCGCGGACACGAAAACAACCCGTGGCAAACTGCGGACTTGGCAACATAGCGTGCCAACTTGATGCTTCCTCTGAAGACTGCTTAGATGTGTTTGACTTGAAGCAGCGCTGCTGGACCGATCGTTGTGTGTGTCAAAGTACTGTGAGAGCTATAAGAGAGCGGACGTCTCCTTATGCTTTATCTCGCCATACTTTGATGTCATACGATCGATCTTCAAGTCGAACACACCGCTTTACTCCTTCTCTCGCGTGTCACGTGACAGTGTAATCGCAGCCTCTGCGGTTGAAAAATCACGTTTTGTCATATCGCGATATTATCGCAAATGCAATTAATCATTCAGCCCTAGAATAAACCCTCTTAAATGTCTCTCTGCATACTGGTGTGTGTGTGTGTGTGATCCTTTAAAGGAGCATGGTTGCAAACACAGTGCTCTGTGTGTAGTTACAGTAAATGGTAGGGATGCACCGAAATAAATTCTGGGCCGAAACCGAGAATTCTGGATGTGCTTGGTCGAAAACCTAAACCGAAAATGCTTTGTAATAATTATTTTTTTATTAAGTAATATAAAGTAATTTTGTAAGACTTTTTAATTTAAAGGGGTGGTTGATTGCGATTTCACTTTTTTAACATTAGTTAGTGTGTAATGTTGCTGTTTGAGCATAAACAATATCTGCAGAGTTGCGGCGCTGAAAGTTCAATGCAAACGGAGATATCGTCTTTTAAAATTCTGGCAGTTTAATGCCTAAAAAAACGACTGGTAAGGGACTACAACGAGTTACTTCCCGGGTCTGATACGTCACAGACCCAGATAAACCCCGCCCCCGGGAACACGCAGCAAAGGGGGCGAGGCCATGCTGCGCTGCTTTAGAGAAGAGGAAGAGAAAACTAGGGATGTACGTAAAAAGCTATTCATATGAATCGCGATTCTGTCTTCTAACGATTCTAATGGATTCTCAAGTTTCAAAATCATTAAAGCAGCAGTTCTTAATACTGTTACTCTGTCGCCCTGCTCTGCATCTCTCTCTCTCTCTCTCTCTCTCTCTCTCTCATTCAGATCATCAGATCAGCTCCAACAAACTGTTCCAATTATACACTTATTTTCACACAGCAATGAGAAGCATTATAAATGGAAACGCGTGCGGTTGCTGTGCTGTATTAAAGCTTTAATCAGGATAAAACCGTATATTAAAAGTTAACAGAAGCAGTAGCACTTACAAATAGCAGCGTATTTAAAAGTATGAGACAACAACAACCAAACATACCATTAAGAGCCGTGCTTGCACAGGTTCTGCACGATCCTCTTCACTAATATCCTCTGGGTCTCAATCGGGCTCAAATTGATAAGCATTATAGACAACGCCACTGTTTACAATTCAACCAGAGCACATGCCACTGAGGAGAGGGGCGGGACGTTCAGACATGCAGTAGAGGCGGTTTAGCCAATCACAACACACTGAGCCAGCTAACCAATCTCAGCCCATCGCGTATTTCTGAAGGAGGAGCTTCATAAAACCAGGAAATAAATCGAGGCGTTTGTCAGAGAAGGGACAGAGAGGTGTGGAATAAAGGTAAATTATGTGAAAAATAATGCGTTTTTTAAAAAACCAAGCATGAACACATGCTAGACTGCACCCCATAAACACAATAAAGCCTAGAAAAAAAACAGTCAACCACCCCTTTAACTCAATTTTAATGACACGGAATTTAAAAACCACAAGCCAATAAAATAACCACACTTTTATTGAAAGAAAATTGGACAGAAAATATATTAATATTAAATATCAATGTATTATTTTTATTCAGTTCTATGCAACAGAATCAGACATAACTGTTGTTGTTTTTCACTAATTATCCAAATAATGTATAGTCCTGCAAACAGGGTTTTTCTTTTCTCAAATTGTGGTGGAGGTGGTACCATCCTGATCATGTGCACACAATGTACTCATCCTTCAACTACCTGAAATAAACACTTTTTACACGCAACGTATTTTAGGTGTTATAATAATTATAGTTATGATTAAAGAAAAAGACAATTATAAAAGTTGTGTTTTATTTTCTGTCACCTAATGTTTTATTGTTAAAATAGCCTTATGAAATGTTTTCTTTTTCCTCAGAAATTCTGTTGTGTATCTGGTTATCAAATGAAGGCATAAAACATTAATTTAATTTATCTTTAAATTATTGAAAATTAAACTTTTTGGCAAACAAAGGGGATTTACTATTAAAGTTAAAACATGGAAGAAATGTTGTGTTTTCATTCCTTAAAAAATAAAGTTTTCATAATTTTAGTAGTATGTACATTCTGCTGAACAATAGTAATATATTTCTGCTGCAATGTCTTTAAATTAAACCGGACTTTTATTTATTTTGACAGGTTGCCGTGAATACTTTTACATTTCTGTGTGTATATAGCCCCTTTCACACTGCACGTTGGTCCCGGAAAATTGCCAGAAAATTGCCGGAGTGCCTTCTGTGTGAACGCAAACACGTCCCGGGATTAATCCCGGGTTGGGGACCTAGTAACATTGCCGGGTTCAGTCCCGGAACGAGCGCTGTGTGAACAAAAGCCGGATCAGTGCCGTAACGAGTGTGTCGTAGTGATGACGCACTTTATCGTTCGACTGTTTTACCGGGTGTTTTGAAGGCAGATCAACGTTCACACAACGAAAAATATGTAAACTGGAATGAAGCAGCGATCAGGGAGCTCCTCACTATCTGCGCTGAAGCTGAAATCATTATCCAGTTTAGTGAAATGGTGAGCGGCGCATTATACACATCACATGAAAGGTCACGTGTCTTTATGGGATCTTTACGGGTTGTGTGTGAATGCACGCACAGATTCCGGAAAATCACTGGCAGTGTGAATGCAGCAAATCTGACGATCCGGGAACAAATGCCGGAACACATTACCCGTGTATTTTCCGGAATCTCTGTGTGAAAGGGGCTTATGATATGCCGCTAGTTTTACTAAAATGAAATGGTGAAACGCTGATGAAGTGACTCTCAGATCAGTTCTGGATATGTTATGCGTGTGTTATGTCCTCATTGAGACGGCAGACGCTGAGATCACCGCGAGCGTCACGCGCGCTTCAGTGTGTGTGTGGTAAAGGAAAACACGCGTCTCTGCCATACATTCATACAGAGATATGATTGCGTAATACGAGTTAATGCTCATTAGATCGCGTAACTCAGTGGAAAATGAATAGAAATGATGATTCTGTGTAAAGAAACATCAAGTAAACATAAAAACCCTGGCAAAGCTATATTATCAGCGCATGTGAGCAGAGCGGGAGCAGATCAGTGAAGGAGATGTTACCAGCGTTGTCCAGTACAGCTGTACTACAGCATGTCACAGCACAGCAGCGCTACTGCAAACAGGAACAAGTATACTACATAGAAATTTCCTGTCGGTGCGTTATTTGAGCGGACTATGCTTTTCCGGTGAGCATGAGCGGTAAATGAGCAGAATGCACATTGATAGAGCGGAATATTGAACGGAGCGTCACACTGTGCAGTGATGATGGCTGCAAACCTGAACACTGAGGCGGTGCGGCGCGGCATATATATTCGGCGGCCGAAAAATCAGTGCATCCCTAGTAAAATGGACTAAACGATTCTTCGCGGCACATAATTTGCCTCGAGGATTTTTTGTATTCGAATTACTCGAGGAATCGTTTCAGCCCTAGTAGTAAATAAATAGTAGTAAATAAATATATGAATACATTTCCAATGTATGTATTTATATATTCATCTTCTAAATTTTCTTTTTACAATTTTTTTTTATTTTTTAATACCACTTTTTTGGTGACCCAGATATACACTGAAAAAAAAAAAAACTGCTAGGTAATTTCACTAATAATTAAAAGAAAGAAAAAAGATAGCAAGACCAAAAGATGACAGACATTAACCCTTTGTGGCAAGATGATACAACTTTGGTGTTTTATCCAGTAACAGTTAAGGTTAGATGTGGGTGGGGAGGAAGCAGGTCTGAGATCAGGGATTAAGGGAACAAATGGTCTGAGCAGAAAGCATTTCCTTCAAATCCCATAAGGACAGAGTGAGAGAGATATTGCCAAGAGTTCCTCCTGCCTCAAACAGACCCAGGATGCAGGAGGTCAAAACAATGAAAACATTTCCCAAGGAAGAATACAATAGCACACATATATATGGTATAATAATAAGTATTAACCATTAATGTTAAATCAATGTTAACATTTTAAGAAAAAAAGTTTACTGGATCTGGTATTAATTAATTTTCCATTTTCCAAGCACTCAGAGGACCCACAAGAGAGAGACAGAGATGAAAACACATGGCATCTTCTCCAGACATGTTTACTAAATTTTTTGCTAAGAAAAGGAAAACACGTGATTTGAGGTTTCACGTCCATAACAAAACCTGTCAACACATTTGTTAATAAAGCTGAAGACAATAAATAAATTAGAGAAATCATTAAGAGCTCTGGCCTCAACAGACAGAGGAAAAAGTATGAGCTACCATGTGTGAAAGTTAAATAACGACCTATTCGTATAGAAGCATGACGGTCATTCTCATGACCTGTGACCATGTGTCCACTCACCACACGCACACTTCTGAAACCCACATCACATGTGCCCTTGACAATCAATCAAAACAATGAGGGATAAACACTACAAAGAAGTGAAAATTCAGATCATCTCCAGCTGCAACATCTGCATCCTCTGCCAGCTCATGAGATGTTTAATTAGGGAAGCACAGTGTTGTCTAATGACTCTAACAGCTCTATTGAGAGGCATGTTGATGTAAATAAAGTGCTTGGTTAGAGGTTATGGAGTAATATCTATTAAACACCTGCCTTCAGGGCCCTTGTGAATAAGAGAGCGAGTTTGTGTGTTTGGCTGCATGGGCAAAGTATGACTCTGGTCTCATTAATCTAGGCAGACAGCAGAAGGACGGAGTATTGTGTGTGTGTGTGTGTGTGTGTGTGTGTGTGTGTGTGTGTGTGTGTGTGTGTGTGTGTGTGTGTGTGAGAGAGTGAGTGAGTGAGAGTGAGAGAGAGAGAGTGAGAGAGAGAGAGAGAGAGAGAGAGAGAGAGAGAGAGAGAGAGAGTCTCAAAGCAAGCAAGCAGCACCCCAGAAGCCTTGAAGTCTCCTGGCAGACGGCAGATCCCCCCCCTGAGCTCTCCAGTCTAACTCATCTAAAGAAACACTCTCAACACATACAAAAACACATCAGATGCATCAACAAGCTTTATATCCCTCAATGTGGAGCAAAACTCACAGACAACTAGTTTTATCACATATGAACACGCTGTTCTCCTCCCAGTTGTTTTACGTTTACGCTCATGTGCACATCCAAATCATTGACAAGCCATTTCAAGCTTACTGCACTAAAAAAAAAAGCAAGTGCCTTCTCAAAACTATGGCATGTGGCATGTTCTAACCAAACCAACCCCAACCTTTCAAATGTTGTTGTTTTGTTTTCTCAAGTCTATGCATACAAGCAGTACAGAACATGTAGAATTTCAGCCATGACGCATTCTATTTAAGAATTATATTAAAAATAATGATATTAATCCACATTTATCCAATCAAAATACTATAGTTACTAGGGGTGGAACGGTTCAACATTTTCACGGTTCGGTTTGTATCACGGTTTTAGAGTCACGGTTTCGGAACGGTTCGGTATGTTTAGGGAAACACTATACTCTCAAATAACAATAAAGAAAATAAGAATAATCTAACTACAAGCAACAGCACAAATAAAAATACAATAAAGATACAAATAAAATAATCAGTGATTTTCAGTTTTTTTTTTAGGTAGGTCTATTGCATTAGTTTTTAGGTACAGAAATTGAATAAAGTAATCAAATGTAAAACAGCATTGCATATTTGACTGTATAAATTAAAGATTAATCTTTATTAAAGTTAAAAAAGTGATTCAATCAAGAGCAGTGAGTGATTTCTTTGTTGTTACTGTTTGATTAATATTAAGAAAGTGCTGTCACTTTAAGAGAATGCACTGATACTGGACGTTCAGCCGGCTATGTCTGCTATAGGATACTTACCAAGACGGGCATTTTGACAATTTTTGTGTGAATTTGTCCATTCAAACACAATACTTCAGAGAGAGCTTCATATTTGCGTGTGTTCTGAGGCGCGGGTTTGCACGCATCTGATGAGCGCACGCACAAATCTTCTCATTGCGCGCGCGAGCTCGCGTCCTCTGGCTCTTAAATGTTTAAACTGGCAAAGCTTACATGAGTTTAGTTTAAACTCAGATATCAACATGTGCTGTTCAGGTCTCACCTGTGCGCGCACGCTATCAGCACCCGGGTGATGACGGAATAAATGACAGCTCATAATCCAGCATACGGCACTCGCATTGAACAAGAGTGAATGGTTTGTCCACTTTTTTTTTTCTTTTTCTCATTGCTGTTGTTGTAATGTACTGGGAAGCCAGAATGCGCATCCATTAACAGAAACATACATTAGCCGAACCCTGTTTGTTTTACGTGTCATTTATAACAAACCATATTACACATGCGTTGTCAGATTTAAATTGATCCGCGGTCCTAGCGCGTGCCGAACAGTGTGTGGAGAACCGTTCGGTTCGTTTTTTTTCCGCAAACCGTGCCACCCCTAATAGTTACAGTTAATATTACAATATTTTAAGACTTATATTGTGTTAGGTAGGGCTCCATGATTTACGCAATGCGGGAGATGGAATCACGGATTCCAGTCATAAAAATGGAATTTACTGTATATAGTAGAGATGCGCAGATGAACTCAAACGTCACCCGAATCCACTGGTTCAAATAAATTATCTGCCCGCCACCCACCAGCAACTAATTAGAATGTATTTTTTTATTAGCCGACCCGCGTATTATCTGCAGCGCCTGCAGATATAACCACCATCTGCGCATCACTAGTACATAGGATAGAATGTCACGGAATTTGCCAAATCTTGAATGAATAAAAGTAGGAGTACACTTATATCAAAATGCCTTAATTAATGATAGTACTACTACTAATAATAAAATTATTAAAACATTATTTTTAAGGAATATTTACCTGAAAAAATATTTAGCAGATTTTATTTACCAGAAAAATGTAAATACACAACACCGTATTTCTGAAAAAATAAATAAATTAAATAATAAATTAATTCTTTATAAGATCAATTAGACATTAAAATGGAATACAGAAATAAATGGAAAACACAGAATTTGGTAAAAATAAAAATGAATTTGGTAAAATACGTAATAGGGCCTTAATGTCATTTTTGTTAAACTTTTAATAAATTGCTGTTAAATTGTGTAAGTTTCGTGATTTAGACATGCTTTTTGATTAATATATATCTATTTTTCATTTAACCATTGAAACAGTCTAGAAAAGTAAAACAGAAAAAAAATAGAATCCAGAAAAACTGAAACTGGGAAAAAAAACAACAACAAAAAAAATAAAAAAAACAATTTGGAAAAAAATAAAACTGAATTTGGGAAAAGATAAAACTTCATAGGGCCCTAGTTAGGGTTAGGGGTATAATCTATTACAGATAAATCCATCCGTAAATGACATAAAAAGAAAATAAACTATGTAAAGTCACTTTATATGTTGGTTGATCAGACAGTCTGCTCCTCATAAAAGTCTGGCTACGCAACACTAGCCTCAGTTTCAGCTCTCATCCGCTTGGCAACCGTGCTGTTTGTGCTGATCGATACATAAATGACAGTAAAAGGTTGGAGACTGCATCCCGTGCACTGGCTGAGGGGTCAGACAGAGTTGCCATTAATAGGTAAAGTGTCAGACCTGGGCAGAAAGAACAACTTCAGGTCTGTCTGCTGAGTATGCAGATCTCCGTTAGTAATTTCAAAAAGTAATTCTCAGTCATGTGACTTTTCAAAACCAGCCCATTCTATTTTCATCAAGACTCTCTCCTCTCAGTTTTATAGTCCAGGGATGAATGAGTGTAGATAAATGCGGATGCGTGGGGGGAGTCTAAGCGTTCAGCACAATCTTGCTGCAGATCTGACTAAACAGAACCGGGCGATTGGCCAGTGAGAGCGTGTGTGCATTTATTCAAGAGAGAGAGACCAGTATGTGCACGCCTGATGTTTTAAGCATCTAAAAATCAATTAGCCATGTGAACCCTTATCCGAGGTGACTGTTTCTTCTAGCTGATGCACAGATCAAAAAGGCTGCTTTGATTAACTCCACAAACAGGAAATCCTCTTTAATTCCACAGCTGCAAAAGAGGACAAACGAACAAAAGTATGTGACTGTCCGGAGACTATACAATGAACTATACACACACATATTCAATAGAATAAACCACATACAGACATAAACATACACAACCAGACACTTGTATGAGTCAAGAAAGGCATGAATGTGAAAAGACACTTAAGATGCTTCCGGGTACTTAAGCTGTCATTGTTTTAGAGAAGGAAACCCAACATCCACTTCAGAACAGAATGATGCTGAAACAAAGCTTAATCTGAAAACCTGTACAGCTAGACTTCCTTCTGTAGACAAGAGTATTCCTCTAAATAGTGGAAGTACATTGGTTACTAGGGGTGTTGAATGTAACTGATACATTACAGCAAAGCTTACATAATATTAAGCTAACATGCAGATGGCATGGACATATTTTTATTTATAAATATAGTACCAAGTAATCAAATAAAATGAAATTAATAAATAAAATAGGATGCATTAAATTGATAAAAAGTGATAGTAAAAAAACTCAATAAATACTAAACAAATATTAAGCAGCATAATTGTTTTTAAAATCAAGACATTTCCTGAGCACCAAATCAGCATATCAGAATTATTTCTGAATGATTCTGAAAATCATGTGACACTGAAAACTATAGTGCTACAGTTATTAATTTGTTGTATTGTGGAATCCATGGTGATTCACAGATTTTAGTACGCTGTACTCGCCTCAGTCTTGGATTGGGCCACCAGAGGCTCCAATAAAAGCACGACGAATGCATTATGCATACCTCCATTAGCGAGCTGGCTTCCTGAACACACACAAATAAATTATGGATAATGTCGACAAAGCATAAGTAAGAAAAAATAAATGTGAAAAAGGAAGGAGGAGAGAGTAAGAAAGAGAATGAGAGAAAGAAAGAGTGACTGCTTTTCCATCCTGCTTAATCCTGCTGGTACTCAGGGATATCCTTCTGATTTCCCATTTGAACTATGCTTGCATGTCTAAAGTTAGGCAAGATACAATATAGATATATATACACACAATATAGATACAAAAAATAATAATAATCCTGGATTCATAAGATTATGAAATTGATCTGATCAGACTCAGCCCACACAAAAAAAACAAAACAACCTTCTCTATTATAGCTACTTGTTTTCTTTTTATTTATTACAAAAAACAATTTAGCATACTTGTATTAATTCCAGCTTTTATTAGATATTAGCCACATTTGTGAAGTATCCAGCACTTTGAACTCTCTGACAGCCCTGTGTTTGATTCCTGCTCCAGGCACAAGACGAGCTTAATCAAGCAAAGCTACTACCCCATGCCAGGCAATGCATTACTAAAATAGGAGGGGGGGGGGGGGAGCACAGATACACCCTTCAACAATGAACAGCAGACAGTTCAATCATTATATTCCCTAAAAGTGGTTCAGCTCAAATATAGGCAAAAATGCTGGATTTTTAAATAAAGGCACCACAGACGGAGACACTTAAGCCCGTAACCTGCGCCGTACCTGACGTGCACCTCTCCAAAAATCTAACAGTGCGTCAATTCTACGCGGACCGCAAGCGCTGTGATTGGTCTGCTAGAACCCCCTCCCTCCGTATGTACTTGAGTTTTGTGTGCATTTATGAGCACTGTAATATAGTACACCTTCTTATTTCAAAAATAAAACAAAGCAAAGAACAAGTGTCTTATTTATTATACTACATAGCATTATACATCACTAGTTGTCCGCGAGTTTGCGACAAACAATGTTGATCTGCCGCAGAAGTATAAGTGAAAACTGACGCACAGCTTACGGTGTAGAGGCTACGGCGTAGGTCCGACGCAGAAGTATAAATTGGGCTTTAAGCCAAGAGGAGACACAAGGACAATTCTACATTAAAAGTGTAGCACGCCAGACTCTGCGATTGTGCCAGTTTGGCAGAGGTGTGGAAGAAAACAACGAGGCAGTGTGTTGACAGATGCCTGTTCATACACACTTATGCAATGGACGGCACACACAAGCATCGTGCTTGATAATTAATTTGGGCAGAAAGTCCTTCTATCAAAGGAAGAAGTCTGTCTGGCGCTCCAGGTTGCCTTGAAGCCCAAAGAGAAGAAAGAAGAGGAAGACTCCAGACAGCCACACACAAACCAAACTGCCCTTAATGATCCGGATCAGAGCCAGTTTCATTCTAAAGTGACATTCAACTGAACCTGTCCCAAAGCCAACCTGGGAGCTTTCATCATATCAAACTACGCCCGACAAACGACCCTGAATATCTTCCATCCACGGTGGAGGAGAAATTAGTCACTCCAAACTCTGGATTGCTTTGATATATATTAGCAAACACCAACTCAAAGTGCTACTTTTTGGCATGGAGTGAATATAAGGAAGATGGTTGATTTAATGACCTATATTTCCTACTTGCCTCCAGAAACCAGCAGGATGAAAAATGTCAATTTCAAATGCAGCGATATTCCAATTCTGTCCAATATTGATAAGCCAATAATACTTTTATGTTATGGCCAATAACTGTTCAATGGCAATATCAAAATTCTATAGTATTTTCTTTAAATATATTAAGCTAAAATGAATCATTTTAAAATGTACCATTACATTTTTAGGCATTATAATGAACACTATGAAAAACTGATCTTCATTTTGAGATTTGCTGCAAATAGGCTACATTTTAATATATTTTTAACTGTAAATCACATTATTAGTATTTTAAAGATTAATTTTAAGTTAGCATTAGATCACGGCAAAGATAATCTAAATGTAAGAACAGTGGAAATCAATCCAGTATCAACCAATGTATATCCAATATTAACCATACATAAATTAAACAATCTGTAATATTGGCCAATTACCATTATGATACAAAAAGAGAGTTTTTCTCATATCAAAGACACTAAAAATCCTTATCTATACTTATTAAAGAGATATTAAAATATTAAAGAGATCTTTAATGAATTCACCTCCACTCAAAACTCCCTATAGGGAACTGAAACCAAATGGATACAAATATGCCCAAAATCTGTAGAAATTTGTAGAAAAGCACCAACGCTGCTCATTTACATCTGAAACAAGGTACAAGCAGAGGTGAAAATATCTGCTTCATCTCTTCAAATGAAATCGGAGTTCAAAAGAAATCTGTGGCTCAGGGCTGACGATCTCCAGACCCTGAGCTCAGGCTGAGACTTGTCAGAGGTTAGATACAGATGGATGGTGGCCAGTCGTTTACAAGCCCTAGGCACTGTAGGGAAACGCATTAAATTCCCTGAAGACAAACTGTCATACAATTAGAATAATATCCCGAAGGCCAAATCCTGACAAACTTTTTATGATTTCATTTCATCTTCTGAATATTCAGGTAAAAAGAATGCATGAAACCGAGTTAACACTGTTTCTCTTAGACCGTAGCAACATTTCTACACATGCAAATTCTACGTCAATTAAAAAGGGTGCTAACAACACCTTTATCCACTGTCACCTGTGATAAATTCTTCTTCCATTCAGGTTAGCAGCTTTAGAAACAGGTGGTATTTTAAACCAGGCAGCGTTGATGGTAACCTGACACTGATGTTTGGAAGCAGGAAGATGGATTAAAGCCTAATAAAAGATAATGAGAGCAAGGTTAAGACGTGTTTCTGAGGAAACTGGTATATTTTTCTCATTTAAAGGTGAGATTAGCTCTTAAGTCTTGTCTGGTCTACCTTTATCAGCAGCAATGAGTGACACCAAGCAACTATGCAAGTATCAAATTTATACTGCTCGGAAGAAAATGTTAACATGTTGTATTACTATAAAAATTAAGCAGTTAAGGCTGTCAGTCCAAAACAAAAAATAAGATCAATGTTCGTTTTTACACATGTAGGTCAAATGTAAAGTGATTAATATCAGCAATCTGTGTTCTGAACATGAATCCCCATGCAAACTAGAAGACCTTGTGACTAATTTTAATTCAATATTTTAGAGCGAATCATCTGTGATGCAAAATCTTGCAGCACACTGCATTTTATTTCATCAATGAAAAGACTGACTTTATGAAATCACTTGGAACTAACATGAATTATATCAACCTTTTTTCCTATGCAACGCTGTGAAGTCCAACATTGATCCAAAGTCAATCTACATATGAATGAATTGCCTGTTTGTGCCAAACTAATGCATATAATTAAAACACGATTAAAAAATAAATCTTTAAACATAAAATAACTACTAAAATGAAATATTGATACTTGAAATATCACAACACAACTGCATCAATTTTCTCCTCGCATCTAATATTGTGTAATTGTGACTGAGTTAGGACTATAAAACTTATTAATGCAATTTATCCTGTAGCCAATGTCAACAACTTATTAATTCCTTCAGAGGCTTTTGTACTTAGAAGTGTAGCCTACTTGAAGTAAGACGGTTAATATTTATCCCACACTACTCTTCTACTGTGACACAATGAGAGTCTATTATAAATATATAAATCGTTCATAGTGTCACATGTGGAGCTTAATTTGTATGCTACCGATGTTCCAAATCAGCCACTGCTTACATAGACCATCAGCCAACCCACTTACTAATTATCAGCATCAGCCACTGAAACATCCATATCAGTCAACCACAAGTCACTCGCTACAATTTGAGACTACCCTCTTTTCAATGCAACTATAAGCAATTTAAAAACTCCAGCACCTGTTATCTGCCTCATATGATTAATTATTTATGCCTCAGGTTTAAACAGCCAGCTCGAGCTAAGCATTACGTCCAGTTCTCATCTCAGTGCTGCTTTTGAAAACATTCTGCCCGGCAAGCCATGCTAATGGCTCCTGCATCACACTGCAGATTGAAAAGCAATGATTTGGGAACAGGACAGCCCTCTCTCAGGGGTCTAAACTTGATGGGTACTGGGAACTGCGAGCTTTGAGAAGAAATGTTGGTATCTCAAATAGCATCAAGCGAACTTCTCAAAACTGAATTTGCCTAATTTGCCACGTCCCCTGATGCACACGCAAGTTTTCGGCCTACAGGAGCAATATATTGTGACAAACAAGCAAAGCCCAATCAGTCAATATTTCTTGATTGTTCCTGTCATTCAAGTTTTAATTTCCTTGGTGAGATTGGTAAATAGGTATCGATGCTTTGCAGGACTTACAGTTTTAGATCAGAGCGAATTCTCGGAAAGAAAACATGTCTGACCACAGGAAGTTCAGTCCCATTTGCATTGCCATAGTAACCTCACCCAGTCAAATTCAGAAAAAAAAAACACAGGAAATGTAAAGAGAACAGTGGGAAAGAGGTGTGGTCAGAGTAAACATTTATACAAGGGCTAAAAGGCTTGCGCCAGACCTACAGTGTTCATTTATTACTTGCGGCACTATTAAAGCATAATTTCATTTATTAACTTTGAAATATAGACTAAGCTTTGACTCAGATGCACATGGTATCTAATACAGCATCTCCCTTTCCAAAAGAATAAAAGTATAGCTAAAAGGCCCATGATATTTCATCTGGCTTATAAATTATGACCAAGCATAACTTGTGGGCAACCCTGCAGTGACAAGCCCACAGAAAGACCTTATCTCCCGCCAGCCCGTTCAGAAGCCAAGAGCACTGACAGATCAGGATCATTATCCATCAGAGGACCCCTCAGGCCATCAAGGGAGTGAGATAAGATGCCCCTGTAGAACAGGTGTATTAGTTCCATCTCGGATTAGGGCTGCTCTTGAGAAACCTGATGCAGACCAGAGTGAGACATTAACAAGCTGTGACTAGAAAAAAAAAAAAAAAAAAAAAAAAAAGATTTGAAAAGCTATAGATAGGCACTAAATATTCTCGTTTGTCCTGAGAGCCAAAGCTGGGCTGCAGCATCATGTAGTCACTGTGGGGAGGAACGAGAGGATTTATTTATTTATTTTTGCTTTTTCAAAAGGCAGTCACTAATGCTCAAGGAGGCACTATGCGACTGGTATTTGAACAGGATTCCGATTCGATATCGATTCTTTTGGATATATCAGGTACAGTACAGGGCAAACTTTCAAGGAAAAAAAATCTCTCAACTAATGCTGTAAAATATACATGAGCATACAAGAATCAGTTGGTATTACTATAATATTGAAGGTTACAAGGTTTCAATTAACTGATTTGTATTGCATTTGTATTTGTACAAATTTATAGTTATAATACTAACTTTACAATTACATAATTTTTTGAAAAATAAACATTTAATGGTGGCTGTCATAAAAACCTGAAGGATTTATTCAAACATAAATTGATAATGAATGTGTTATATGGTGCATAATATATTTAGCAAAATGCTCCTTTTTCTAGAGTTAATTTTTCTAGTTGACTAACGAATTTATGGTCACCGAATAGTTTTTTTTTTTTTGAGGTAAATGTTACGTAACATGCACATGACAATGTTTACATGCTGACATCTTTCCACTTATTAAAGGTATCATAGGTGATTGTCTTCAGAAACATTTTTTGTTATTCTGGTTGAATGTCTCTTCACATCCTGATAGCAATCATCAAGTTAAGTGGTCTAAATGTATTTATATATTCTGTGGAAGGTGTAGGACCAAGAAATGTTCGTCCAATCAAAACGCTCGGTTCGAGCGTTTTAATTGTCTTTTCTACTTGTCTGTCAACGTATGTATTTGCATACCTCTGCGCACCCTGTTCGCGCAGACACGATACGTCATCAGCGCGTTCACGCGCTGTGCAGACAGAGCGAGAATGGCAGACAAACATCAACAACCCGATCTTCCTTCCTGATATTGTAGTACTTTTACTAACTGTGCTATAAAGTTTTCTCACCGGTGAATGACACATGATGTAGTCCAGCAGTTCCCAATTCCAGTCCGTTTTGCATATTTTGCATGTCTCGCTTAGTTAACACACCTGATTCAGATAACCAGCTCGTTAGAAGAGAGCTACGTGCATGAACTGTGTTCCGATTGACATGCTCCCTACACAGTGTTCATTGCTCCCTACTCCCTGAGCAGGGAAGTTGGAAGTTTATTTCACTTCGGAACATTCATTCACGGATTTGCGCTGTGCAGCGTCTTCACTCACAGATGAAACTTACTAGAGAAGTGACATAATATACCTCTGTAAATAAATACAATTTAAATTCACGTCTCGCACACTTTAGTGCCCTTTGTATGGAACATATACGCTTGCTTTGAACTGGAATCATGTCGGAATATCTGGTGATGTCCACTTCGCAGGGCACTTATGAACAAAAGTCAGACGTGATAAGATATACATATGAAATGTGCAGAGCAGGGAGAGCGTGAGGACTGTTATTGGAAACCGTTGATGTAGTAATTTAATGTTGTCTCTGGTATTCCGCTCTCTGAGCGTATGTGCGTTCAGAGGGCGTGGCTTTGGACGGCGATTGCAGGGAGGGTGGGATGTTCGCTTTCAGTGCTATCAGGCTAAAGTTAGCATTTTCCGAAATGTCCCACTACACCTTTAAGCAATTACATGAGACAGGATACAGATTTTGGTAAGTTTTACTGTTCTTTTAACATACCTGGTGTGTGGTATGTGCACTGATTGGCTTCATCACTCTGGCTCCTCTCCACCATTAAGCTGGTGTGTGGTGGGCGTTCTGGCGCAATATGGCTGCCGTCGCATCATCCAGGTGGATGCTGCACATTGGTGGTGGTTGAGGAGATTCCCCCTTTTCATGTAAAGCGCTTTGAGTACCCAGAAAAGCGCTATATAAAATGTAACAAATTATTAATAATAATAATAATAATAATAATAATAATATTATTACATTCGGACATTCATTCATGTTTATTTCGTGCTGTTACTGGTTTTAAATGCAAAGATCAGTTCACATGCTCCAAATGGCATTTATTGTTTGAATATTGCCATAAAAATGGACAGAATTTGAAATATGAGACTTTGTTTCATATAAAAAATAATGAAGCACAAAGCTTATTGCGATTTATTTGATGGCACGATACAATAATGTTCAGTTCATTATCCGAAAACCGGCTCAACTACTCAATTCTTGGGATTTAAGAATCAATTTTGTTTAGTAAAAACAAGAAATCGATACCCAGGGCCTAATATATACAAATCAGTGTTTTTCCTCCATTGAAAATTTTTTGACGGCCGCAAGAACAAATTTTTGTCCTGCCAAAGCCGTATTTGATCGGTTCATGTGATTTATGAGTGATGTAAATGACTGCTGCGCTTGTGATAGCACGCATGTTAACTGAGGGAGAGAGAGCAGAGAGCCCTTCCCTGCGCACTCTCTCTGGGCCTGTTTACACCTGCTCACTTCATGCGTTTTCTCTGGTCGGACAGCTATCCGATCGTGAAAAGACCAGTCCTCCGAATTCGAAACTGATTTAAATCCGATCGCTCAAACCACTTATGTCTGAGACGCATTCCAGACAAAACTTGACAAGTGTAAATGCATCTTCTACTTGAAACCACATAGGTACATTTTACTCCTCCCAAAATGTTAAAAAACAAACGTGTGAGCGTGTTATAGGCTATATGACATGTAATAGTCAGATATGACAGCGTTAATGCTACACGCATGGCCACGGATATAGCCAGCAAGCCGATGTGCAAACAAATGAAACTGAAAGTAAAGTAACTTCTCTTTCCACTGCTGATGCTGCTCTCTCCTGTTGCGATCTTTGATCTTTTAATTGGCTGATGATGAATAAAACGCAGAGCACTGTTGATTGCTTTGATGTGATAATGCGGTATATAGGCCTAATTCAAGATCGGATTTATATCCGTTTTTTGTGTGGCCAAAAGTAACAAATCAGATGGATATCCGATCCGAAAAAACGCATGAAGTAACCAGGTGTAAACAAGCCCTAAATGTCTTTCCTCTCCCTCCCTCAAAATCAACTGACATGATAGTAAAAGGTCAGAAGACTGAATCCATGTTTCATGCGGCACATTCGGATATTTATTTTATTATAGGCTATTGAATCACCGGTGTTGTGAATTGTGCTAAAAAAAAGTATCTTTGTTCTCTGACAAGCGTTCCGCACATGCAACTAACATAAAACACACTTTCAATAAAAGTAAAAGATTTAACCTTAATAATAATAAAATATTTAGCCTTAATCCACAGTAGCATCAGGTTATTTATATGAAAATGTGTTTAAAATCAATTACTTTAGACTGAGTGAGGTGAAACCAGCCACAAAGCAATTTGTTAGCCAGCTGCTGATTTTATTCAGATGTAGAGAATTAGACTACTAGTTAAATATATATATTTTTTAATGCTACTTTTAAATGCTTTTTCAATATTGATATAATTATAATTGTGAGGTCTAGCAAAGAAGGGTCCTAGCTTACAAAAATATGAAAGCCAGTTTTATTATATTCCCTGACAGTGGCTGTTTTTTCTTTCATGAATAAATATTAAAAATCACAAACTGTTCCTTTGCATTTATTTTAGTAATGGTCAGTATTCGCAGATCACGTGGGGAGGGTACTTTTTACTGTGTGTGTGGATGACCGTCAGCCACCACCGAATACCTTTTTTGACCCAGAAAAAAACCCCTGCAAATATAGTTTTCAAAACTGATGGTTTTACCCATCCAAATCTATTTTGGTATTTTGCTATTTAGTACAGCATTTATAAATTTAATTATCCAGTTATCCAACAGTTGAGGTGTTCTCTTCCCTCAATGAGGGCCTCAGCTGATTACTTAAATAGCGTAAATGTACTTCTGTTTTGATGCAATTTATTAAAAAAAATGACAGTGTAAGCTAGCCCCAGAGAAGCTAGGTGCATTTTGCGGTTTGTGATTGTTGACACCTCTAACAATACAGACAAGGACCCCCTGCACAGTAAATCACTGCTATTAAACATTGCAGTTAAAAAAAAAAAAAAAAAAAAAAAAAAAAAAAGTCTACTACAGACTTTCAAGCCAAAATATATATTTGGCAGCACATGCACCCTAATTGTGGAAAAGCTTCACTCACCAAAACCCTGCTTCTCACTGCTTTGAAACAAAACAACATAACTGACCTCAGATCAGCAAGGGGAACGTGTAGCAGCACCTGCCGAATGGTTTAGTGGAGAGGCCTGACAGTATGCACAAGGAATACGGAGTGATTGCCCCCCACTGCCCTAACAGAGATGGCACTGTTAGAGACCACCTTCCCCTGAACCTCACACGGCCCTCAACCCCGCTACTGCTCTCTTTTCTTCGCTCTTCTTTTGTTTATTCCATTTCCTTTCGAGGATTCTCCCTCTCTCTCAAATGCAGCTGACGACTGCCACAGATTGGACCATTGAGAAATAAGGGAGACGAAACCCCACCCCCCACACAGATGACTCTGATAACTTCAGTAAAGGATACATTTCCAAAAAACACAGATGAATGATGGCTGTACATTTGTTTGTGAAAACGTAATCTTATATGTTAACCTATCTCTCTTGCCATCTATCCATTGTCCTTCACTTGCTCTGTCATGTTTCAAAAACATAAAACGGCCTTTGGTTGCAACCAAATTCAGTTAAAAAGAAGCACAGCTGTAAATTACGTCACACATGGGCTATTAATAATACAAAGAATGTGTCTGGGAAGGATTGTTTGGTCTTGTTTCTTGAGCAGTAAAATAACAGCATGCAAGAAAAAGCTCACATAGGTTCAAAAACTCCAAACACAACACTGCTTGAAGTCCGAAAGAGTTTCACCTCGCTTAAGTCAACACTTTCATGAGTGGCTGTATTATCGTGAACCCCCTTATTCCCAGCACTCCATGCTTTGCACTTAAATTTTCTTCCTTTCTCCCTCTCTCTTTCACCCGCTTAAACAGGCCTGTTTGCTTTTAAAACAAACATCACAGCAGTCTCATGGAAACAAACACAAAGCACAAACTTCTATGATGACTTTAGTGAAATGCTTGTTTGACTGTGGCCAAGTGGCATGATAAAAGTAGCGTGCTACATCAAAAAAAACTTGATGTAGCATAGACTGTTTAAAACACGGTAAGCAATGGAGTCCTAGCTGTGACGTCCCATTTTCTTAAGAAAGTTGCCCTGCATGTGAAATATAATATGCAGAATGAGCAGATTACGGATAAAGTTCTCAGGGTCTCACAGTCTTTGGCGGTTACTGCAGCAAAAGATTGCTATCGCCGTCATCTTTAGTTGTGAAAACACAACTACGTGCTTTAGTCTGAGGGCACAACAAACAGAGGGACGGATACGGTCATTTACCGCTAGTAAGGTAAATCTCTGACAGGATAGAAGTGTGATGGAGGACACTTGAGCTTGTTGAGCAACAAACAAACTTAAGTGACTTTGCATTAAAAAACTTTGACATGGGTTGGTGAACGTTCACATAGGAAGAGGATGGGGTGTGTTTCAACGTGCCAATCTGTGAGATTCAACATGCCACTCTGCTAAATGGAGCTGAAGGGAAGTTGAGGTTTTGAGTCAAAGAACAGACAAGGCGTCATCAATGCAAAAAAGGTGGTTAAAATGATTGTGACTTGTGTTTTGTAAGGTTTTCTTGAGGGATAGTTCACCCTAAAATGAAAATTCTGTCTATTTTACGGTTCCAAATCCGTTTTTTTTTCTATGGAACTCAAAAGATGATATGTTGAAGCATGATCTCTTTTCGTCAATACAATTATAGTCAACATGGCACCAAAACAACATTGGCACGGTGTTGTTAATGGAATTTAAAACTATTAAAAATTGTTTTTGTTAACTGAAATAAAGCTGATATAAACATTAGATGAAAAACAGAAATTCTGCCTTGGCAACTAACTGAAATGAGTTTGAAATGAGCTGAAGTACTAAAATTACAGAAAGCAAAATATTTAAATATTTATTTTTAGCTTTTATTTTTATAAAAAAAATGAACAAAAAAAAAGCACACCACTAAATTACTAAAACTTTAAAAAAAAATTGAAAACTGAAAGTATAAAAATAAAAGGCAGTTCAAAATATGATAAATACAATCGTAGTATATACCTAAAACTAAAACACTGCACTGACTTTCATTGCATGGACACATTTATTTTTATTTTTTTCTTTACAATATATCTTTTTCGAACACAAGAGTGAGTAAATGACAGAATTTTCATTTTTGTGTGAATTGTCCCTTTCAAGAGACAAGACGACAAACCTTGTGCTGCTGCAAATGAAAAATATTTAAAGAGAAAGAAGTATTTCAAATTTAAGGAAGAGAAGAAAGAAGGGTGTAGGGCTGGGCGATATGGGCAAAAATTCATCTCTGTATTTTTTGGCCGATTTGCGATATAAGGTATATATCTCTGTATTTTCATTTTTGGACTTGGATTTTAAAAAAAATCTGTATTTAATATATTTCACTTATTGCCCCAATGTTGTCCAACAAAACAATACATATTAAAGGCTATGAAAACAAATAAAGTGAATGTAACCATGTAAGCCTTTATGTTGTGTGCAAAAAAACATTGTAACACTGCAATCTAAAAACAAAAATAATGCTTTTAAAGCGGAAGTTAAATTCACTAAACTAAAAATGAAAATAAATAAGAACAAAAGCACAGAGTTGTGTAAGGCTATTTTGATTACCCCATTACAGTCACTTTACAGTTAGTGCTATCATAAAAATAGACTTGGGCTACTTGTAGGTTTAAAATTCTACATGCCACATTTATTGTCCAACTTCAAATATTTCAGCGAAATGTACATTTTAGTCAGAATTATTGCGTTCCTATTTAATTGAGCTCCGTCTGTTTGGTGTGCATGTGAAGTTTAGCAGAAAATCGCAAAGCAAAAGGCTCATGCACTTCTGACAGAAAAATGGAAATATTTCCATGATTTTCTAACATTTACAGATGGAGAATATACCTGTGAAATGTAAGTTATGCATTAAGGGAAACAGCACATCTCAAACACATTAAACAGCGTGAGTAGCCAAGCGTCCCTGTCAGCAGCACACACAGTCTTTCTGTCAGAGCATCTGACGGACCGAGCCGCTTAAACTATGCGAAACTATAAACTATACTATGTCTTACCAGTTTTTAAAGGCCTTAATATAAAGCTTGTCAAATGTTTAGAACAAATTGGATTATGCACTTTCTCCGCAACAATAGGGCTGTCGCGGTGAAGGAATTTCCCTTGCGGTAATTTTGAGTGGCTCAATAGCACGGTATGCGGTATTATCGCATACATATATACATATATACATATATATATATATATATATATATATATATATATATATATATATACATATACATATACATATACATATATATAATCTGTGTGTATATGTTACGATGTAACGAGGTCATATTCAGAAACCATTGAAACCGAAACTAAATCGCGTTGAAACAGGAAGTGAAGTAAACAGAAGAGAATGACAAAATAACGGTCCACATAAAACATAAACCTGACAATAAGATCGTTAGTCTATTGTTAGCATATACATATACATACATATACATATATCATATATACATATGTTCAAATATCTAATGTAAATGTTCAAATAAAGCTTTGAAAAAGTTTCATAAAAAGGTAAACCTCACATTTCAGCCTTTAAATAAAGAAAAGGGTTAAGTCAAAATGATAATTGATTAATAAATGATTATGTATTTTATCTGCTCCATAAATAACTCTACATACCTTATCTGAATTGTTTAAATGTGTAGAATCCACATAAGCTTGTTTTTCATCAACCGGTCAAAATTTACAGCAGGGCATGCAAATTCGGTCCATTTTTGGGCAGACAGAAACTGCACACAGGCTGAATGTAAATATAAGTCTCTGTAAATCCACTCTCTGACACTAGTGGCGCTTTATATGGGAAAGTTGAATTACAGCGGTTTCATGTGAACTCCGTGGACAAAGCAGTATTGCGATTAAGAACACTTCCTTTAGGTATTACATGGAGCGAAGATGAAAACAAAATGCCATCAAATCGTTTCTGAAGACATTCAGAACCGTCAGAGGTACATTCATATAATTCATTCATTCATATATTAATTTGTATAATTCCCTCAGCACTCTTTTAAATCCTCCCAGCTTTTCCGCCCTGTTTTCACTCAAAACAAAACTACTCTGCTGCTGTGCGCACGCGACACTGTTACTGAAAACTGTGCTTTAAGCTGGACAGCATTTATTTATCTTGAGTTGTTCAAATCGCGGTAATCAAATACGGTTTTAATGATAATTAAAAAATGAAACTGTAATACTAACCCGTCGGCAATTTTATCATGATTTATCGTCAAACCGGTAATCGTTACATCCCTGCTCGATATACCGCCCAGCCCTAGAAGGGTGTAATATGCAAATTCTCATACTTCAAAAACCTCTCTGGCTGAGTCAAAAGGAATTGGCATCAATGACAAAAGACTCCTTTGCCTTGTCTTCTCTCCTCATGAGGGTCAGCTACAGACATCGATAACCTTTAGAGAGTCACACTTTGTGACCAGCAAAGCGCTTTTAAATGCCACCCACTCTATCTCCACACAGCCCTTCTCAACACATTTATTTGGACAAAACAAGCTAACAAACTCAATGAAGGGAAGGCAATTTCCAGAATTCCCTGTAGTAAATAAATCACGTGGAGTGCAAGAGAAGATGCCCAAAACAAAAACAACAGCACCTTTTACATCTTTAATTGCATCTTTGAGATGTCACTTTGGCCCGAGCCTAATGAAGTGTAAAATCATGTCACAGCACGTCAGCCATAAATGTTTCTGCAGAAGTGCTTAGATGAGCATAGAGAATTAAAAAGAAGCTAAATAAAACCAAATATAAATATGTGGGAGGAAATATGCCTTGATGGTTCATTTTTTAACCGACTTTCTATTGAAATTACCAGTTCAATCCCATGCTCTTTTGGTGACCATCTTTCTCCATTCTGTCCAAATATGATATCCTGAAACATCGCCAAACTGAAGCACTTCAGGCTGTCAGGAAGCTGAACTCCCTCCCGACCTTGCCCCCCCCTCCCCTCTCTTACCCCACGCACCACTGAACTCTGACCCTTCACTGGTTTGCACTCTATCTACCATGTGCCTTATGCCACTATCTATTTTTATAATTTTTTTACATGTCCTTATTTGTATATTTGTAATCGTTGCATTTTGTGTGTGTGTGCGCGCATTATATATATTTATATTTGATTTGTATTTATCTGTATTTTTACGTCTACTGTTAGTGTTTAGTGTTATCTGTATGCACCGGGGATCTGAGAGTAACGCAATTTCAATTCTCTGTATGTATGTACGGTACATGTGGCAGAATTGACAATAAAGCAGACTTTGACTTTTTGACTTGACTTCCTGTCAACAAGTGCAACACTGATTTATACAGAGCCAAAACTCCAGTCTTACACATTTCATTACCGCTTTTCAGGATGAAGGATGGTGTCATGATTTTGTAATATTGTTCCTGGTAGATGCTGGTAGTTTTCTCATCAGGCACAGTGTTGGTTTGGTGTTTGCTGCAGAGTCTTATTATATAATAAATATAGTCTCGCGTAGCCAGACCTTCAGACTGACGGCTGAAGGTCTGGAATGTATGGTAGGTTTCATTGGCCAAGGCACGCCCATGAGGCCGTTTGACCGACATGTCAAACAACCAATCACAGTTCGTTTCGTTCAGCGTCACGTTTCGGGGCGTGTAAATGTCACCACAATACAAGACCGGTGTGTGAAACTCTCGGACGTATTTTAAAGATTCTATGCCGCGAACTTTAAATATTTCACATACTTTTGAAAATCCAGCGTGTAGTTGATCCTGATAAGCGTTTGTCGTCACATTTGTAAACACGACGGCTTTCTTCTTTCGGTTTGGCGCCACGGCATCTTTGTTTCCAGGCGGAACATTAAAGAACGCAACACACGTCTCCCGGAAATCCTGTATAATTCAACCAATCCGACTACGACTTCGACACTCCTGAAGTGTTTCCAGATAAGTGTGCCATATGCATCAGACGTTTAGCCAACGGTCCATGGGCGTGACGTCTGAGGCTGAGACTATATAATAAATTACAACGTGTTTGAAAGGTAGAAGACAAATCTCCTTGGTGTATAAACTAAAAGACAGAACTGTCTTCCAAACAGAGAGAGGAAAATACTGCGCATGTGGTTTGGTGTTTGTTATTCATTCATCAGAGCTGATGCTTGTGGAGAGCTTTTTGCTTTGGATCACTACTAGGGTGAAACAGTGTCACTATCCAAACATACTTCCTGCCTAACAGGAAGCTTGCGTGAGGGTTCCGCCCCAACCTTCCTGTTCTGGATGCCAGCTAGCGTAGCACAAAATATCCACCCTACATTAGTGTTTCCACAGCACTATAACACACATAACGCTAAAGATGGTCACCTATGCACTGTATTGTACCTCACTGCAACAAGTTTTAAGCACCCCTGACTCAACACTTGAGTATGGGTCATCATGGCTGATTTTTTATTTTTTTTTATACACAATACAGTCGGACCACATCTGTCAGTAAGTTTTGGCAAACTCGCTTCAGAGAAGCAACTGCCTCATAGAGGTCTGCTACCCGACCCGAGCCCGATGGGTCCCGAAATACTTTCGGGTTTCGGGTCGGGTTCGGGTTAATGTTTAATGAATAGCCTCGGGCTCTGGTCGGGTTCGGGCTTGTTGCTAGGCTACGCTGCTTTCATAGACGCACACACACATTATTGCACACAGATATCAGAGAGATTGCGCAGTGAACACACAGCATGGAAACTTTTATTAGTAAAATAGCTTCGATAGGCTACTGACTCGCAACATTATATTTCTCTGCAATGAGGGGGTAAAATCGTTGTTTTTGAAGTAACTAAGCCTCATTGCTTGAAGAGAGAGATGAGCAGACGTAGGTTCACACACGCAACTTTCATCCCTCTCGGTCTTTCGCTAATTCAAATAAATGCGATCTTACCGCACTACATCTCTGTGTCTGATTTAAAAGCAGGCCGAATGCTAACGAGCCTTAACTGACGAAAATTATCATAATTTGCACGGTGTAAGAATTATCGTCATATACAACCATATAAAAACTCGGCAGAATTTATGTGACCGCTGCACCTGATGTTCATAAACTTTCATAACTGGTCGGGTCGGGTTCGGGCTCTAAATTTAACTGTGCCGCTCGGGTCGGGTCAGACGATCTCGGGTACGGGCCGGGTTCGGGCTTCAGTTTAAAGCCCGTGCAGACCTCTACTGCCTCAGGCACAGGCGGTTTAATTCAACCTCAAGCAAAAAAAAAAAAAAAAAAAAAAAAGAAAAAAAAATCACCTTAATTCAACCTCAAGCAAAAAAAAATAAAATCAAGCAACTTGAGAACGCCTGATTGAAGGACGAAGAGTGCAGACAGACATTTGACTTTCCATTGTTTCAAGGAGTTTAAGGCAAGGCGCCCGGTTTTCTGTAACTCGTATAAACAAGGCAATGCTGAAAATTAAACATTCTCCTCAGCTCTTCGCTCCAAGAATGCTCAAAACGCTACAGGCAAATACACATTTATTGCTTTGTCAGAGACTTTCTTGCAACAGGACTTTTAAGAAAGTGAATGTTGCATACAAAAGTTTTACGATTGTTTGGCATTTAAAAAATGTATAATTTACATTTATGCATTTAGCAGACGCTTTTATCCAAAGCGACTTACATTGCATTCAAGTTACAGTTTTACATTTGACCAGCTCTTGCTTTCCCTGGGAATCGAACCCATGATCTTGGCGTTGCTAGCGCAATGCTCTACCAGTTGAGCTACAGGAAAGCCCTATGTAGGAAGCCCTAATCAATTGATAATTAATTCCTTCACTTCGATACTGAGGATGTATGTGTGTAACATCACAAAAACTACATCAAAATGAGCAAAAACTGGCAGGAAATGTTGTCATGCTACTATCGCTGTGACCCAAGGGACAGAGAAAACGACCAAAGCAGAATTCTACTGCTATAAAGCTTCCCATTACCATCCTGAAGAATTCACGGTATAAATTACAGAAGATAATGACTTTGCCGGCTGATGTTAGAAAAAAACCTAAGCCTTGCTTTCTGAATCAGAGGCACGTTTTATTAGCATAAGCAATCTCGTTTAAGTTTTCAGCTGCTAATTAATTTCATTTAATGGAAGTTCTGCACCGACAGGCACTTCAAGGCGACTTTGCTGTAGCCGTATCCATGGTTAAAAAAGCTAGGGTAAGGAAAACTCATTTTAGGAGGGAGTTCTGTGGGGTTGAGGTGTGAGTGTGTGTGTGGGGGGCAGACTGAAATTCCAGGCTTCAAAGGGAAAGACTAAAAGGAGCTTAAAGGGAAAAAGAACATCACTAACCTCAGAGTAATTCAAGCTGTACAAGGGTATCAACCAAATACAGGAACAACCGTGATAAATATGTTTACAAGGAATAAGAGTAGTAAGCAACCATCTAAAACATCCTATTGACCGCAACATTGCCCGTCCATTTTTACAGCAATCTTAGATGGGTTTTCCCAGTGGGATTTTAAAATGTCTTGGAAATAAGACACGAGCCAAACCAATCAGCTACAAAGTGAATAACAATATTCGAAAAATTGGACAAAAAGACACTGTACCTTTCTAAATGGCTTTAAACGCCCACGAAGCATTGCAAATAACAAATTAATTAAAAACAACAAATATAAAACTACTGATTTAAAGATGTTAATTATATACTGTATACAGAAACAGAATATAATTTACATTTTTTGCTAAAAATTAATTAAAAAGTAATTTAAGAGCACTAAAGAGATATTTAGTGGGATTTGCTTGTCATAATTCTGTGATTAGTAAAGATTTCTCTGCAGAATCATGGGTAATGTAGTTTTTCTCCCAAGAATTCAGCTATTAAACGTTGAAATAAATTGAAATACAAAAGAATGCTTTAACAAAGCATGTACCACTGTGTAACAAAAACAAAGTTATCGTCAAAAATCAATTACTCTTTGGAATAACAATGAGATGTTTACTTCCAGAAATCAACTCTTGCACTCTATTACAGTGGCAGCGAGCTTTAATCCGAGTAGTTGATTGTCGTTTATGAAATATTTGCAACTGACACGCGCGAGTACGTGTGAGAAAATGAATGGGGCACTGGGTCATGTTAATGGCACTCACAGTGTCTCATGTGCCTGCAGTTGGAATCACAGCACTTTAACCTCGAATAGCTCAGGTTTCCAGTGCGCGTGCCAACTATAAAATAGGTCTTTTATTCTAGACAGCCTCGACAAGCTTTCCCTCTGGAATTTACACAGCTCAACTCTTACGTGATTTGTGTAATCACATGGTTTTCTTGCCCTTGCTCCCTGTTTCCTGAATTTCTTTCTTGTTTAAAGAACCTTTGCACTGGAGGCTTGGGATTCAATGGATGCAAGATTGTGAAGAAATAAGCACTGTTTTTTTTGTGGTGGATTTCATTAAAGGGACAGTTCACCCAAAAATGGAAAGCTTTCCTCATTTATTCAACCTCATGTCAATTCTAACCTGTATGACTTTATTGCTAAAGCAGAACACAACAGAACTGTTATTTTCCGTGATGAGTTTCACTTACTGTAAAGTATGCAACTGTATAATTGTGGTTTACTGACATCAGAGAACGTGACACGTTATTTGTCACCTGTTGCAAAACACTGAATCACAGCATTTAGAAAACCCACATAAGTATGTGGTTTTCTATCCTATCTTTTTCCCTTCTCGTCACTTTCTTCTCTCTCTCATGCACTTCTCACTGCCCTAGAGCTCTCACAATCAGGTAGCTGTGTATCCTGCCAATATTGATCTCTGTGTCCCATCTCCTGCTACTGGAGTGGTGTGAAACACAGCTGCCCCAAGCTAATGATTAGCCCAGCAGTGGAGGAACAGCTCTGACACAGACTGTTCAAAGGTACTATTCTTAAGAAAACCTTTACGAACAATGTCACAATAATAATAATAATAATGTCATGTGTGGCAGACCATCAGATCACATTCACTAGAACTGAAGAGCATAAACATCAAAATGTTAAGGTTGAGGAGTCACAGTAGAGTTTAGATGATCGTACAAACTTGAGGGGTAGGCTCTCTGCTGAATTACCTTTCACTCACTTTCTCTCTCATTATGTGGGTGGATCTTTGAGGGCTGCCGCTGCAGCCATACTTGTCTCTCTCTGAGGGTTTTCACAGTCTGCTCACGTTATGCTGCCCCACAAAGAGTCTTTCTGTGGCAGGGCACAAAACTACAGGCCTGCGGAGCACGACATAATTACACATCACAAAGCTCTCAGTACTGCAGGCCAGCCCCAGCTGCATTCTGCACACTTTCCAACCCCAAACACACTCTCCCGAGTGGCTGAAATCCCTCCTATTTTCTCTTTTACGACACACTTTCTCCTCCCAGTAAAAAACAGGTCTCACTATCTTTTTAAATCATGCATAAAGGACTTTAATGGCTCGTTTCCACCGAGCGGTACGGTTCAGTACAGTACGCAATTATGTCCGTTTCCATTGTCAGAAGTTGTGAATGGTACCAAAATAGCAAAGTGTAAGTGTTCCTGTGGCTCAGTGGTAGAGCATTGCGTTAGCAGCGCAAAAGGTTGTGGGTTCGATTCCCAGGGAACACACATAGTGATAAAAACATGTATAGCCTGAATGCACTGTAAGTCGCTTTGGATAAAAGCGTCTGCTAAATGCATAAATGTAAATGTAAATGTAAGCAAACCGTACCGTACCACTTTTTTGGTACCCTTCCGTTGGGGTACCTAGCACAGCAAAGGGTACCAAAAGGGTGGAGCTAAACTCACTGCAGAACGTTGCTTGGTTGACTAGAATAGTCACTTTTGCGTGATACAAGGGGATAAAGCTTCTCCTTCACTCGTTCCGTTCTGCTGTCCGTGAGTGTTGGGCTTATTTACATCAGAGTGCGCAAAGACAAAAAAATATAACAGTGTATTTTATAATTTTATATTTTCACACAGACAATAGCCGTTTCTTAATATGCGTTCTTGTGGACTTGTGAAACGTCATTGCCCAAAAACCTGCATAATTTTCAAAATATTACTGTTATTGTGTCAAAAATGTAGTTTTAAGAGTTTTTCAGGTGAGAATGTAGTTGTTTAAAACTAAAAGTTGTTGGAATTTTCTCCTCTCTCTCGGTCTTAATATAGTGTTGCAACCCGGGATCTCCACTGAAGGACTGAGTACATTTGTGTTTGTGGACACGCATACAGACCAGGGAACATTCTGATGTTGTCAGTCAAGTTCTGAGCAGGATCCAGTCTACGGAGAAGTTCATTTATTCCCAAAGGTGGACAAAAACAGTGTTGGCTTTTAAAAGGCTATTTTGATAATGACTTTTACTCCTATGCTGTGGAAAAGATGGATGAGTACAGACATTGATAAGAAATGTTTTTGGAGCATCAAAGAGACTTTTCAAAATACTTTTGGCCACCAGTGTACATCAATCCAGCAAAGTTTGGAAAAAAGTGAAATGACTATGAAGGTGGGGTTGTGTGTCATGTTACCTAATGAGATGAAAATAACTTTTGTCCTGCGTTGGACATTTCCCTTTTGACTGCTTAAAATTTTATATATATATTCTGCAAATCTATGAATGTAATTGTTGATATTTCATCATAAATATTTTGACAATAAGCTAAACAACCAATGATTTTTCCATTCATTTTGTCAAATGCAAACATTTTGTTTAGAATTTCATGTTTATGTTTTTTTTAACAATGTATGTAGTGAAGGACAGCACATGTTAAATTATACACGTTTACACATCTTTGTGATA
Organism: Aspiorhynchus laticeps; assembly: GCA_023376895.1. Taxonomy (NCBI): domain Eukaryota; kingdom Metazoa; phylum Chordata; class Actinopteri; order Cypriniformes; family Cyprinidae; genus Aspiorhynchus; species Aspiorhynchus laticeps. The sequence continues at coordinate 82,023 of JALXFT010004099.1, forward strand.
ACCTTTCTGACACATTTACTGTGTTAAAATTATCAACACAATGAATGAGTAAAAATTAACAAAAAAACATTGTCCCAGAACTCAGCCATTAATGTGTTAAAATTTAACAGGTTGTCATTTTTAACACATCTTTTCTAAGCGTGTAGTGAGAATTGGTCCCTACCTATACTAAAGTGTTACCAAAAGTGCTATTGAATGATTACATATAAAACATACAATAGAATAAACTGACTAAGAACTAGGGGTGCTCCGATCAGGATTTTTGATGCCGATCCGATCACCGATACCGATCTTTTTAAACCCATCTTTTTAATCATGCAGAATTATTTATAGTGATACTCCAATCAGTATTTTTAGACATTTATTCAGTGCCTGAATTTCATTTTTGAAAATGGGGGGAATTCTTCTCTTAGGTGACTCTTGTGAGAGGGGATTTTTTTTTAATTTGAGGGATGGATGGCGGCATTTTTTAGACATTTTTCAAAAATATACATTTATCTCACCTAAATGTTTGATCATCCAGTGCATTTTTGTTTTTACAATTGTGCAGTTGTTGCAGAAAAGCTTAAAACAGCACAAGCCTGAGTCCACTACTGATCCATCTGTTTACCACAAACAACACTTATCCATTATTTTGATTTCAAATCCAAACATTGTTACTGAAAATGCTTTTTCATTGTGATTCTTCTTTCTTTTACAGTAATACAATCTTTATAGACGTGTTTAAATGCAATAAATATAAGAAACATTATTCAATGCTTTTTACTTTTGCATTTAGGCTACATCTAGATTTATATATTAAGTTGCTCAAGCAAGTGGCAAAACATTTAAACTACTTTTATGTTATCACAAACATTCTAAATTAACTTATGACTGGCAGAAACAGTCAGCTCTACTGAATTTTCTTTTGCATTTAAATCTTTATTACAAGCAATCCTGCGGTTTATAAAGAACTTTGCTTTCCATACCTCCACGAGTGCCATCTATTATTGTCTTGTTTATCTAAAAGTGCTCTTTTCCTTTAAACCTAGCCAAAAAGCCACATGTGATGACTCTGAAACACAGTAGACTTTAATTATATGCATTTATAGTGTAATTACAATTTTTTTTGTCAATCCATGTTCATATTTACCGCAAACAATACGCTGTCACTTTAATTCCGTGCGTGCAGTACAGCAAAGATAGACTCTGTGCGGAAACGATCGCTGCACTCCTGACCGCAACCGCGTGCAGTGTTAACGCTCTGATCCGTTAACATGAGCGCGGAAAAATACACACCATACGCACTGCAAACAGAGTAATGTGAACCTGGCATTATGTATGTGCGCTTCTAATGTATGAGCGCACGGTCTCCAGGAGAGGTTTTAAACACTGGCAAGAATTAACAAGTCATTTGCGCATTTTGAGAGGGAAAGTGCGCACGGTGATTCACACAGGCTGTTTATGAAATGATGTCTCACAGAAAGTTTCAAATTACTTTATATGTTATTTAATGAATAAATATGAATTGTACCTCACCTTCAGCATAGGGCTGGGCGATATGGCAAAAATGTAATCTCGATAATTTTTTTCCATATTGAACGATAACGATATATATTTCGATATAAGTTGTTAATGCTTCCAGCTTTAAAAGAGTATCCCAACAATGACTGAAGCCACAAAAATTAGAGGGTTCATTAAATTACATTTTAAAGTATAGTTTATTAACAAAAACAGATTACACATTTGGCCTTAAAAATTTAAACAACTTACTAAAATAAATTAGATGGTAAATGAGAGTAAATGTCCAAAATGTAAACATCATTTGTAACACAATTACAGTTTGTTTGTTTTTCCCAGAAAGACTAATCTGTCCACAGTGTCTGGCTTTAAGAGGTAGATTAAATGTGCAAAACGTAAACATAAAAATATATAACTTCTAGCTAGGGCTGTGACGGTCTCCGTGACAACCGCGTCACCGGCGGTAGAGCACGTGATGTCACACACTTTATAACAAGCATAATACAAAGTTTTGTGTACAAGTGTAATATAGTAACGGTTCACGGTTGCAAATTGTTTTATTTAGACTATAAATCTATGCTAATTCACAAATTACCTCAAACGCCATACACGGCGTTTCCTTTAGATTGGCAGGTTTGAGGCAGGAAAATACAGTTTATTCTGCATTCAGCAAATGTATTTTGAGCGATGGACCTTGTTGGGAAACCAAATACTACATCGCCGATCTGGAATCATTTCTTTTCATGTCACCCATCCGCGTTTGTAAAGTGTCTTCAAGTTCACGTGATCGCAAACTCCCGGCTGGTCAGGTTTGTGTTGGTGAGGCTTTCTCCAAACTGGCCAAATACGAGCGAGACAGCGGTAAATGGAAGATGCCAACAAGAAATGTGGAAACATACGCCACGATTCCTATTCCACAGAGAGCGCGTGCAGACGAGGAGTTAACGCTCCCGCTTGCTTGGTAGCGGAACCGTGCAGTGTTGCCAGATTGGGCGGGTTCCCGGCGGTTTTGAATTTGATTGTGCGGGTAAATATTGGCTTGGGCGGGTGGACAAAATTTGGACTGGTTTTTGGTCAGTTTGGCGGTTTTCAAAACATATAAATTGTGTAGGTTAATTGGTTAACAAACAAGCCCAAGTGTGCATATATAGCCTACTGCATGCATCCAATCAATCATCACAACGTTACTAAACACACGCACCTGCAAAGAGACTGGTGCTGATGTTTTAGCCAATCGCTAGCGATCAGCAGACAGACATGATGATTCATGAGCGACGGGTTTTTAGCGCGATAACGGATCTGATTTTGAATGTATAACTGTAAGTGATCATAATGCCTAAATATAAGTTCGATGGTAAAGAGTGGAGAGTGTTTCAAAACGTGAATTAACATTACACCTGTTGCGGAGATGACATGAAGGCTCTATCACTGCAACTCCGACATCAGAGCACAGTTAAATTATTTAATCAAAATCTATTTATATGTATACGATCCTGTCTTTTATCTTTTAAACGGTCCAGATTGGATCCTTTAAAGATGCTGGACTTAGTTTTGACTGTGCAAAGTTCTACATATGAACTTCACGAAAGACTTCTGTGTGAAATTATAGAGCGACAAGGTATTGTTGTTAATTTTTTTACAAAATGACCGTTTTGACTGTCATGTGTGCATGAACGAGTGTGACATACCTATAATTACGTTGCTAATTCTGATCACTTATATTGGGCACTTGTTTGCATTTAAATTCTGACTGTTGACATTGATTGCCGTTTTGACAGTGTCTGCTTGCGTATTTTAATCATATTTGGTAGTTCTTTTTAATGTATTTGCCCCGATTTGATCCATGGGAAATTTATCTAGCATTATATTTATATTATTTTGTCGTCATTATTTCATTATAAGGAGTTAAAAATCGCTCTTATCAACCTTGATTTATATTATATCACATTATTTTGACAGTTAAAGTTTTGGGCGGTTTTTGTGAGTTTTTGGGCTGGAATTCGTCCATCCATTCTGGCAACACTGGAACCGTGTCTAAACTGGACGCCACGTCGCAGCACAACAGGTTGAGTCTGTCTACAGGACATTTGAACTTCGTGTCAGTATGTCATAAATAGAACAAGGCAGTTTACTGTGAGGGATTTGTCATGTTGTATCGCGCCACATCTAGTGTAGACAGCATCACTGATTAGAATGAGTTCTCGCCGCGCCGCTTGCGTTATTTAAGGCTACTTTCCTATTTAACTGTATTATTTCTTTGATATTTATTTTAGTGTTTTGCAGGCTGATTGTTCACTGACAGAAGTGCTAAAATAAACACGTACGTTTTTTAATAGATGATTGAGCCTCATTTATTTATTTATTTATGTTTGTTTCAGAATTATATATATAAATATATACAACACCGCACCACCGCGGTGGTAAAAATCTGCCACCGTCACAGCCCTAGTGTTGCCAGTCTTTGTTTTCACAAACCAACGACATATTTTACAGATTGTTTTAATCTGCGCCTCGTCACTTTTCAGATAGCCAAACCACTTCCATATAACGGAATTCGCGCTACCTTTTTTGTCGACAATTTCATCATCTTTGGATAATAACTCGAGGTTAGTTTCACTTTTGTCGCTGGTTCCACTAATTTTTTTGTCGTCCTCGTGTCGAGCTTGCTTCGCAAAGTGCGGACGGTAGGAAATAGACTTTGTACTTTGATGTGAACGTGCACGTGCACGCTGATTGGCTGTTGTCGCATATTTCTGCTGTGTGATTGGCTCTTAGATCAATCCATATCGAGTAAAAATGTCCAGAGCTTATTATCGTTATCGACATAAATTTTATTGCGATTCGATATGATATCGTTTATCGGCCCAGCCCTACTTCAGCATTATAATTATTTCACCCGCGCCGGACAGAGACTGTGCCGCTGCATGTTGTGCCAAACCTCTCATGGCACACGCATCATCAGCTTGAGATCGGTTTATGAGATCGGCCTTTTTAGAGACCGCCGATCAAACATCCCATAGCGATTATCGACCGATAATGATCGGTACCCGATCAATCGGAGCGCCCCTACTAAAAACTATTAAATTAGGCTGCATTTGTTTTCAAAGATTAAGCGAAGGTTAGATGACAGCAATGCTAATCCAAAGCAAAAACAGGAAAAGAGCATGCACAACTAAGTATCAACTGATATATTGACAAATAAATAAAACCAATTGTCTTGAACCACTCTCGACTCTGACATCAAATGTCTGCACAAAATGCTCTAATTTGAATAAACCCTTTTGAGCCAAGACCATCCAGGTATAAGCAGCAGTCAAAAAAGAAAAGAAAAAAAATGAAATCCCTCCATCATGTCATCTCAACCGTTCTCATTTGTGCAATTCATTCCCCTGCCTGAGTCACTAAGTACATAGGAAGTGCAGTCTTTATCATCTTTCCTCATGCGTTCCTGTCTTATCAAACATCGAGGGATTTTCTCTTCATCGAGATTAAGGTCTTACTTAATCCATCTTCTAATCGTCCTCTCAGCGGCAGGCTGATGACAGCCACAGTTGTCCGAGATAAGAGGGCACAGATTCAGGAAGCTGTGGCACCATATACGCACATCATCCGCCACCTACACACATACTGAAAAAACAATCAAACCGATGAGTTATCTTGAGAATGGACTGTCAGAGCTTGTCACAGTGTGAGTCAGACTGCTATTTCTCCTGCCGTACGTCTTGGATTAAAGCAGGAAGTTGAAAGCACAAAGTGGTGTAACTCCGAAACAAATAAGGTCTCTGCTGCAACTTCTGTGTCAAACATTTTGGATTGCCCGTATTGTTCCGTTTTCTTTTAAATGATTCCATAAGTCTTTCAATCATCCCTGTTAAAGAGCGAGACTTTCAATGTTCGTTTCACACATACAGATCTGAATCACGACAGCTGTTTTATCATTATCAAGCATGAATTTTCAATTCTACCATATAATTAAAGTGAACGTGTCGTGTTGCGCCGCATCCAGTGTAGACAGCATCACTGATTATAATGAGTTCTATTGTATTTTGTCGTGACGCGCCGCTCACGTCCAGTGTAGACATGGTGAGTCACTCAGATTCACGTGAACACTGAATTCCGTTCACTTCCGCGTCTATTTGTGCCTATAATGACACATACGCACTAAATTATGTAAAAATGCAAGCCTCTGCAAGTATCCTTGTAATTTGTTTATTTTCTATGCTGATTTACTCACCTACAAAATCACCCCAATCATTGATTATTTTTTTTTCCCCAAATAAAGCTATTCAAGTCATCTGGTGATTTTTTTTTTTTTTCCATATCGCAATATATAAAAATCGCAGAAAAACAAAATATCGCAATGCGCGTTTTCCAATATCGTGCAGCACTAATTAAAAGACCACAAAACGTAATAAAAATTAAACCGATTACTAAGCAAAATTACTAAATCTTACAAAATTAAAGTAAAATGAAAATGGAAAATAAAATAATAAAATCCTATTTGAACCATAAATTGCAACATTACTTAATTGCAGAACTGTAATAGACTCTATAGACTGGTTGCTTACTGGTCCGTGTCAAAAAAACCCACACCCAGGTTTCTATGACATTTTATTCCCTAGATATGACTCAGGTCGCTCCTCCAATGTACATCTATGTGTTGTTTTCATTGGTTCTATCACTTTTTAGAAAAGTAATTGCAAGCCATATGATTTGAGGTATCATTCAAGTTTGTAGCACAATGAGTTTGGGTTATGCAATACTTCAATTTGGACAAATTACAACCCCAAGTATGTATAAAAATAGCCAGTTAGCAAACACCACTAATTAACGACCATAAGGGTCAGAGTGTTTATAGCAATGTTATTTGCCAATGACCAGCTCAGATCAGTATCTGATTATCACATGTTTGGGAAAGTCCAGAAAAGCTCAAGACATACAGACAAACACACACACACAAAACATCCTCCAGCTTCTGTTGAGACTCTCACAGGAGAACAGATGGAAGGATTCCACATTTGTAGCACATCACAAAGACAGAGTACATCGTGGCACCTGTGAATGGTGTGTAACAGCTCTATAGGGCATTTCTGGGCTCCATGCCCTGCCATCTCTACCTTATCAGCTGTAGAGACACAGGACTGCAAGCTTTTATGAACGGCTTCCTGAATCTCAACTAATCCTGCAGAACGGATCTACGCGAGCACTACGTCAGCAGAGCTCCGTCACAAAGCCAAGGGTGATAATCAGAGTTATAATTACAGATGTGTCAGAAACGACCCTGATCTTGGCATACTGTCATTAACACGCTCACACGCTTTGATTTAGTGTGTGTGTGTTGAGATACGAAAAGCATGATGGAAGTGAAAAAGTTTTGCACATGCAAAAAAGACTGCACATGACAGTCTGGTAATAAACGTACAAGCACTTCCTCTTCTTGTCTGCTTGCAAACCTATACCATAGCATACAGATCAATCATATTTGACCAAGCAACACTGCCTCCAATGTAACAACAGCACGTCATCTAAATAAGCTCAAACTCAAAAAAGCCTTTTTTTTTTTTAAACAGTTCCATGAGATGGAGTACTGGACCAAAAGTGAAGCAGCCACACGAGAGAGATTGAAATTGATACTGCAGTTTCACTCTCATTTGCGGACACGCTAAGTCTCTCCGGCATTTGGCCAACTTTAATGCACAACTGCATGGTAAACCATAACATTTGCATTAAAAGTTTTATTAAATTGTGAAGTAGCTGCCAATATCTAGCTCTCTTAAACATTACTTCACTGTAAAACACAGTCAGGACGATTTGAACAATATGACACAGTCTAAATATGATTTTGACTTCTGGTCTGTTGCACAGCTTACCACTTTCTGTGCAATGCTGAAATGAAATTGGGTAAAGGCTGATTTTAAGATGGAGAGTGAGCCTTTAGTCCTGACATCTGAGTGGATGTGATGTCCCTGCACTAATGGACATGTGATGTGCTTGAAAACTGACAGAAGGGAGAAGTGATCTCAACTTTGAGCTGTTCAGAACATCAACAAGAAAACCAACTTCCTGATAACATTTATGCTTTCATTTAAATCTAAGAAATACACATAAGGACTGAAATGCGTATAAACTAATGCTTTGGATGCGTTTACACTTGGCAGGTTTGGTTAAATTAAAACAAACCCTGGGACTCATTTGAACAAGTGTGAACACTGCCATCCAAACTTTGTCCTGAAAAGGTGAATCTTGATCTACTTTCAAATGAACAGGAGGTGATGTCACAAGATGAGACCCTAAAAATGACAAAATGTTCAAGCATACCTTTTTCTCATCATAGGAGCTGTTGCCTATTACAGTTTGATGCAGGTGTCAGAACCACATCAAAACTGTGCAATCAGGTTGTGCCTTTATCCTTATGCCTTTAGTTTAGTATCTTTAGACTGTTTTAAAAAAAGAACCAGGACAAAATGTGTAATTTACTTTTTTGGTCCGGATCAATAGAACCAATACAACAAAACTACAAGTGTAAACACACCCAGAAACAGAATGGTTACTCGTATACACCAGTAGTGCACTCTTCAACTGACATCTGGATCTAAATAAATGTCAATGTACAAAGCTATAGTCTGTAGTGATACTTTTCGAGGTGGATTCTCTTTAAACCGTGCATTTTTTTTTACTCAAAAATAGGCCACTTAAAAGGAAACGCTTGACAATTTGCCCCTGAATGAGTGCGAAACGTTTAACAGGATGGGTGTGTTAGCGTCCTGTACCGAATGAACAAAGGGATAGCACCAACCTCAGTCTCAGCACTAGCTGAGATGAGCCAAAAGAGGAAGTGGCTTGGGGGAACAGGAAACGACATCATTCTTCCAGCACCAAAACACCAGCTTTTTAAAACAGGGGGTGAGAGACAGCAAATGGCTTCGTGGTTGAGAATGCTATAAAGATTCTATATACAGCTGCTGGTTTTATTCCACCTCCAGGGATCTGGATAAATAAAGCAAATGTTTGCCATGTCACCAAAAATAACAAATTTGGAAGTCAGGGCTACTGTTAGTGGCCATTATGTGGCCGTGTACAAGCTCCAGACTCTCTGTGATAATTAAAATCAATGTGACTTGAACAGCTGAATTGACCAAATGAGGGGAAAAGGGCCAAGTGAGAGGCACAGCACAAGTTGTGCCTTTTGAGCAGCCATTAAATCAAAAGTGAAAGGAAGACATTATACCAATTAGGGCTGAACATCAGCTATGGGGACAGGACTGAATGTGTAAAAGAAATCAGGCACAGCATGGCCACTTGAACTGGAAATTGGATCTCGCCACAGTGTTAATCCAGAACACCAGAGGCCACAAAATAAATCCAAAGCAGGGATGTGCAGAACTACATGTATTCATAATCAACTAGCTGTTGGGTTGTTGTCAGTCAAAAGAAGCCCAGTGTTATTATGCTGGTCATATTCATAAAACACAGATTAATTGAGATTGACAGAATAGGACAAAAAAAGGCAGATGAACTAGTCAACCCCACTAATCCCAACCAGTCGACCATTAAATCTAGAGAGTACGATAATGCAGGGATGAGCGAGAGCTTTCATTTAAGTGTTTTCCCCAATGAACGACTTGCTTTTGTGCACTACTCTGTAAGCACAGACGCAAAGATTAGCGGGCCAGTGCAGGCGAGCAATAGGCTGAAAAGGAAATGGGAGTTTCAGTGTTTTTCATTTACACTCCCTCCACCCAGCACCTCTGAGACCAAGCTGGCTGATCTTTCTTCTCCCAAGCGACTGGCACCATCTCTTCATGCCCCGCAGTCCCGAGAACAAAGACCTGCCAGTGTGGCATCACCTCACTGTCTCACTCTCTTGTTAACTGTCAAGGAGAGAGTCTAGTTTAACGAACCCGTTGCTTACAGAAAAGGGAGAAATCTGTGGCTAATTACAAACTGTAATAAACAGCAGTTCCTAACAAGCTACTGAGGCAATGTTGATGGCAGCATATCATGAAAAATTGCCACAAAGGCAAACATCAAATGATCTCATACTAATCCAGTATTTGTGACGAGAGATCTCAGTTTATTTGCTAAAATCTCTGGTATTAGATTAACTCCTTTGGCATTAAATTAAATTAAAATTTGTTCCTTCAATAAATTGAAGTATGTGGCCATCAATCAGTCTTGTGATTTTACAGTCTGACTTTCAGAAAAGGCAGACCATATACAATGGACCAAAAATTGCTCAAACTCAACATTATGACATTTGTGACCTATTTTACATCTGTAATGCAATGTATTTCTGGATAAAATGATATATTATGAGATAAAAAACAATTTAATTCAAAAGTCTGTGGTAACTTTTTTAAAGAAATTAGTATTTTTATGCAGCATGCATTTAATTTATCAAAAGTGACAGTAAAGACATGTACAATGTTACAAAAAAAAATATGATTTCTATAGACTGGAGCAATGGCTGCCGAAAAAAAACAAAAAACGTATTACACTGTTGGCAACAACACTGGAACAAATTACAATAATAATAATTAAAAAAACAAACATTAAAATAGAAAATTACTGAATAATTATTTTTGATTAAATAAATGCAACCTGCATATAAAATGCATACAATATTTATACTCAAGATCCACAAGAATCAGCCGTGCTCATGCTTCCATAAAGATCATGTTTGTTTTAGCCCAAGGAGATATCTTGTCAGCATCTTCCCAAGGCACACGTGGCCCATTTTAGTCATACCCATCCTAACCCCAACCTTCAATGAATAAAGGAAGCTAAATACATAAGATGAAATGCAATCTGACGGCCATTTCCTGAGTTAAAACAGTCAACGTAAACCCACTATAGAGGTGACCTTTCACCTTCCTGATGATGTAAGAGGTTATGAACTTCTGTTCAGTGCATTTCAGCAATCTCTGGCAAAAAAACCTAGATAAAGCCGTTCCCATGTGCTTTCTCAGTCATTGCAGTTTACAATAGCTGCACGTCGCTGGTTCTTATGGGTCAGATTGAAGTAAACAGTGTTCTTGCTCTCACTCTCTCCTCACAGCCGAAGCAAGACGGTTCAGTGAAGCGAACAGACACTAAGTGTAGAGCTGCATGATTCTGGATAAATTGAGAATCACGATTTTTTTTCTCAAATAGATATCACGATTCTCCCACGATTCTGAACTAAACAAAATAATGTGTGACAAAATATTAATTGCTGCAGTCTATTTAAAAGCGTTTAATTTAAATGAATTGTTAAACATTTTAATATATAATACAGTATGGCCAGGTTTCACAGACGGGGCTTAGACTAAGCCAGGATTAGATCATAGTTCAATTAGGACATTTAAGCAATTTTTATAAACATGCTTAGAAAAAAACATTACTGGTGTGCATCTTGAGACAAAACAAAGGCACTGATATATTTTAAGATCAGTCAATGTGAGTTTCTTTCAGTTGAAACAGCTCAGATTTACATTTTTGTCTAGGACTAGGCTTAAGCCTTGTCTGTGAAACCCGGGGTATATGTATTTAAAATATAGTGTATGGTGTATACACCAACTTTTAGAATTAAAATGATGAAAAATTGGTTTGTATTAATGATTCAATGACTCACTCATACCTCACTTGTTTCATTAATGGATGAATCAGTGTTTTTGAACGAATCTCGAATGAATGATTCAATAACAAATACATTTTTGAACAGTCACTTGTCGCCACCTAGTGGCGAAATGATGCAATTGACACAAACGTTATTTGAAGCGCCAGTTACTTTCAAAAGATGAGTGGCTCTATTTTGATCGCTACCATAGACATCAATGTTTGTAGCCGAACTATAAACTTTTATCCCAGTATTTCTATGAATGACTGTAAGACAGAAATAATACTGTGTAGTTGAAAAGACTGTTTGTGAAGCTTTTTCTTACCTAAACATGTTAACTGTCTGCTCTCTGGATCAGCAGCAGCGCGAATGCAGATTTGAATGTTCCGGTATGATTTTTTCAAAGTTTTAATAGACACGGGCGAATCGTTGTCATTCAGAAATTAGATCGTGTGGGTATTTGAATCGAGATCGCGATCTTTTAACGATTAATCGTGCAGCTCTAACTAAGTGATGCACTCACACAGACGTTCGTTTACAGAATGGCAGGCTCATATTGGGTGGTTTAAAAACATATACAACATGTTCCATCTCATACAGCTCCATCTTCCTGCATTCAAAGCAAATTGGCAATAAGCAAGCCTGAACAATGTCAACGCCACCTCGCCTTACACAAACAGATGGCCGGGCCAGTGTCCGTGATCTCCCCCCTAATTTCCAGCCACCTCGCACATCTATGCCAACATTCTCATTGCTCTTACAGCAATGTGGCAGAGCGCTGTTTTCCCACTTAGAGATGAGCAGACCAAAGCGAGAGACAGCAAGCAATCTCTGGTCCTGGTGTAAAATGGAGCTAGATGGACATTACTATCCAGCAAGGGGCGGTTTCCACTTCTCAAACCCTATAAGGCAAGCAGCTAAAGAGCAACAGTGCTTCCCACACACAGACTTTACCTGGGCAAGCCATGGTTCCCAGACCTTCTACCATCAGCCTGAAGGTGACTAGGTAAAGTAAGTCTTTCTCGTGTAATTGTTCTGACTTTGGAAGCAGCTTTGTAAAGAGCCCAAAGACATATATACAGTATATACTGTGACCACATTTTACTAAATGAGGCTGACCACAGCAGCTTTGTTTTTACTAATTCGTTCCCTCGTTTCAGTAAAAAACAAAGTGAGGGGACTAATAATTAAAACAAGGGAATGTATTAATAAAACAAGGAACTGAATTATTAATTGGGCACAATGTATATTTTTCCGCCAGTCATGTCTGGGGCTCGTAGCTTTGAATTAAATGAAAGTGGCAACTATACTATTTTGGTCTATGGCATTTTTAATGCATTTAACTCAGCAGATATTTGTATTCAAAGATATATATATATTTTAAATACGGTGTGAGAATGAGGAAGGGAGAAAAGCACCACAGGTAACTTGGCATGAAATGGCAATAAAAAAAAAATGCAACACTTAACTTGATGCAAAATTACAACAGCAGCCAGGCTTGACCATACGGTTTGCCCAATCTCCTGGGGTTCGTTCTTCGTACCTCACTTGATATATCTGAGATGATTTGAAAGATTCCAGATCTTCTAATCGTGATAACTGATCTCTGGCTAATTTGGTTCTTCAAACGAATTTGCGTATTAGATTAAAATATCTGGATTAAATTGTCTAAGATTACTGCGCATTCTCATGTTCCCCGAAAAGGGCAGATGTATCGATACTCGAAACCACGATCAACAACGCAGCGATTAGCTGGTGGCAAGACAGCAACGTAATGACATCATATCATTAAAAAAGACACCTGACGAAAGAGTTGACAAATTTCTGGACCTTTATAAGGAAGCAGCCAAGCGAACAAAACTACATAAATGTATATAGATATAAATAGATAAATGAGATGTAAATAGATAAATGAAATGTGGACTGTTTTTAATTTATTTGTATTTTTTTACATGATACCCAATTATTTATATTCATGACTTCTAGCATTTGTACAGGCTTTACATTTTTATTTCAATGTTGTAATTAGCAATTAATTTAATTTTATCTTTGAAGCAGATTTGTTACATGACAGCATTAATTTAAGTTTCTTAGAGATCAAGTTATCTGCATCTCCATCAAGCCACTCCCATAATAGCTGTCTGTCACCACTCAAATTAATGCACAGCTCAGATGAACTGTATAGCATGTAAGACTCCAATACAATTATAAAGTAATTATTTCATCACTAATAAATCTTTCAAGTAGGGGTCGACTGATTATTGGCCTGGCCGATTATCGCCGCCGATATTAAGCATTTTTATAATTATCGGTATCGGTCATTTTCAAAAACCGATGTGCCGATAAAATCATTTAATTTTGAAACGCGCTATTTGGCACTGACGCAGCCTGTCAGAACTCACCACTCTGTGGGCTAGAGCAATCTCCGCCCACCGCGCATCTGATTTGTTGGGAGTCATGAGTCCGACCAATCAGCGTGGAAGACTAAAGGCTCTCTCACACCGAAAGCGCTTGCTAACTGGAGCTGCTTCAGTGATCACGCATCAGTTGTCTCTCAAAGGCAGCAGCAGACGTTGCTCAAGTTGCAATAAATCACAATCCACTAGACTGAAGTTGCAAAACACCTCGATATTATCTATTTACGGTTTCCGCGATGGGGGAAACGCGGACGGAATCCCGGAATCCAGTCATAAAATGGAATTTACTGTATAACGCGGAGTCACGGAATTTGTCAAAGTTTGGATGAATTAATCAAAAGTAGGTCAGTACACTTAAATCGACTCGCGCTATGGACTAGTATCTGTAAACATTAAGCCGCAAAAAGACTATTTAAATATGAATTCTGCATATTCTGCGTGTCTCTGAATGGCACAGATGCGCGGTTTTTACTACACCCACACGACGCTCGCGGTGTTTTCAGCATCTGCCGTCTCACTAAATGTGGACATAAATACGTGAACAACATCCCCAGAACTGCTCTCAGAGTTACTTCATGAGCATTTGACCGTTTCATTTGAGCAAAACGATCGTCATATCATACATAGGCTACAGAAACTTAAAAGGTCCTCATGGCAACCCGTCAAAATAAAAGTTCAGTTTATCTAGTAATACTACAACAACAATTACTACAACTTTTGTTTAAAAGAATAATCAAACAATACGCCATTTCTTCCATGTTTTAATTTTAATAGTAAACCCATTTGTTTGCCAAAAATAGAGTTTAACTCTCATTTGATTAAAAGATAAATGAAATTAATGTTTTATGCCTTCATTTGCACTGCACTGTAAATTAAAACTAATGGAAATTACTGTCACATAGGCCAAGATTAGGATGACAAAAATTGTGACATTGCAATAGGCTATTGAACCAAGTGTGCCTATAACAGGCTATTAGTGTTAGTTTCATTAAAATAGTTGCGGTCTTCTTAACTTTTACAATGGAGCTATGAAGACAATTAAATTATTTACACTTATTATATACTAGGGATGTGCGGGTCTAGTCGACTAGTCGACTAAACGGTACAGCTCCTACTAGTCGACACTGAAAACAATAGTCGACTACACGAGAGAGAAAAAAAGAGATGATTATATCATTCAAATTACCATCATTTTAACATTACATTTAAAACATTTTAAAGAACACTTAAAATAAAACTTTTGAAAAAGAATACATATCAAAATATTTAAATATTTTTAAAAGCGTATCTGGGCGGGAACTATAATTTTACCTCACATGCGTTTTCTTCATGTCAGTTGCGGCGAGCTCCACGCGACAGACCAGCAAGGTGTGGATTATTTTGAATTAGAAGGAAATGGAAACGTTTTTTGTAAACTGTGTAATGTCAAATTGGCTAACAATAACTTTACTGGAGCTATGCGTAATCATATTCAATACAGGCATGTGTTAGCTTGGAGTCTAGCCAAAGCCAAATGTCAATCATGTCATACACTACAACCTGCCGCTGCGGTCCGCGATCCTATCCGCGCTGTCTATTCCTCTAAACGAAGACCCACTTCGGTGGTGCTGCGGGATTTCCAGGATCTTTTCGAAACTGTCTGCTTGCTTGTAGTTATCTCTCTGTGTGCTTGTGACTTCGAGCGCGAGCGCGTTTTGCAGAATCGCCTCTAGTCCCGTCTTTCGCCAGACCACGTTAACATGTTAAATTCACTGAACAAATGCGCACGGTCTGAGTAAGTAAAACAAGCTTTGTTTTGTTTTTAGACAATATAGCCAACATGAAGTACATTTTTAAAAGCCGTTTTAATGCTATTCCTTGATAAACTTTCCTATTGTTTTAAACTTTTGTTTTAATATGCGTTTTAATATGTTGGCTAACGTTATATGAAAATGAAGTATTCTGTCAGTCTATTGATTGATTTTCAATTTCTGCATTGCTCCAGGCGATCTGAATAAATAAGCTATGCACTGGTTTATGAAGAGTGTATGATCTTCCTTTTTTCTGTTTAAGGACCGCCTAAAATTAATTTTTGATAACGCGAGGCAAGCATACGGCATAATCGTGACCTATTTTTAGCAGAATTCATTGAGGGATTTGACAGTGTGATTCAAAGATTAAGTATTTCAACTGTTTGCTGTTATATAGACACGCGCACAGTGTTGTTTTTTTTTTTGCCGTTTTTGGGGGGTTTCTAGCTTTTAGACTAGTCGACTAGTCGGATACAAAACTTCCGTTTAAACGACAGTCAAATTAGTCGTAGCGCACATCCCTATTATATACATTGTGCTTTTTAAGTTAATCAATTGATGTGCATTAGATGATGAATTGAATAGTCACCTCTTGTAGGTTATGATTTAGTCATCAGAAAATAATTAATGAAGAATTATGAGAGGTTATGCTATTACACATACATTTCTAACATGTACATTATTGAAGCCAAATACCAAATGTCCCCAAGCTGTTTAGCTGTAGTATGGTATTCATAGGCTTAACCATGAAGCATACTGCTGGTATGCTGGTACCTCACATTTCACTGCTGGTTATATACTCTATATAATCGTGTATGTGACTAATAAAAATCTTGAATACAGAGGCCTAGAGCCGCACGATATATTGCATGCGATAGTCATGTGCATCTCGTCAGTAAAGCCGGTTCCTTGATTAGCAGTAAATCTCCATCACCTGCTTTCAGATGGAGCGGCATTTAATACACAGAGCCGTAATTCACTAACAAGCTACGCAATATCACGTTCATTATCGAAGGTGATTCATCTGTGATTATGAGCACGAATTGCGTAGCTTGTCAGTGAACTACAGCTCTGTGTATTAACTTCTGCTCCATCTACTGGGTTGGAAAGCAGGTGATGGAGATTTAATACTAATCACAGAACCGGCTTTACTGAAGAGATGTGCATGACAATCGCATGCAATATATCGTGCAGCTTTTAACTCTCTCTTTATATTACTCTTATTGTAGATGGATGTACGGAGGAAGACAAGAGTAAGAAGTGCAACCAACACCAGGGAAGGCAGTTTTTGTCAGAGCCCTTGTTATTCTTAATTTTGACATTAATTTAAATTTTTACACCAGACATGTATATCGGTTCTCGGTCTACTTGGTCTGTAATAATCGGTATCGGCCCTGAAAAACACATATCGGTCGACCCCTACTTTCAAGTAGTAAAACTGTCTGTGTCTAGTATTATAGACTACAAAACATTCTTATTTTCAAATAATTTTTTTAATTATTATTATTTTAAATTATTGTCCCTGGACCAGTAGGGTATTCTTGTAATAAAGTAGCGGTGACTGGGACCTATTTTAAGTATCAATTCTGCTTAAAAAGATGTGATCTTATCCTGTTTACATGAAATAAACCTGCTCCCGAGCAGGTTTAAGTTTATGGACCTGTTGCTATGACAGCAAGTCTAGGATGAGCTTTGAAGAACCAAATGATCCAAGATCAAGCGAAATCGTCAACCATCAAATCCAGCTAACTGAGTTAGCGACGTACGAAGAACGGACCCCTGGGGCCAGCGTGAAAGATGCTCAGGTGTCAGAACAGGTGAATTTAACGAATTTTAAAACATCAAAGTGCCAGAAGACATGAATAGCAACTCCATTCAGTGTGTTTTGTGCGCTTTAATGTAAAAATACATACAAAAGTAGTCAAAATACTTTTGGCGAGTATCCTCGAAAACAGTTGTCTTAAAGGTGGGGTAAGCGATTTCTGGAAGCCAATGTTGACATTTGAAATCACCAAAACAAACACGCCCCAACCCCAAAAGGGTCTCGCCCCTATTTTGATAGCTCCGCCCCACACATACATACGGCAACGATTAGTTCCGTGAAACAAAGCAAAACCAATGTTACACGCCTATCGAGAAGAAACAAAGCAACCTCGGCGCCCGATGGCAGGCCTTCCCGCTCCTTGAGTTCTCTCCAGCGCTGGAAAGCTGATCCGATATTTACACGGGTCCTTCTTGCCTTATCATAACACCGTGTCTACCCCGGACGCGTGCGGCGACAAATCCCTGACAATAAACTGCTGCCGCGTTCCATTTATGACATATTGACACAAATTTCAAATGACTTTCAACGGTCGCTTTGTCGCGTCCAGTGTAGACACGGTGTAAGCCTTCTTTTGTTCCGCAGACGTTTTCCTCTTTTGTTTTTTATCCGCCATCTCTATCTTTGTGTCGTCACTTGTCTCAGCTAATGTCCGTCATGTGCACTGATGAGCGCTCTCTCCTCGCATCATGAGTAGACACGCCCCTTACTGCTGATTGGTTACAAGTTTGTTTTGGTACTGGCCCAACTCAGTTTTCTAAAGCGTTTTTGAAAAAATGCATACCCCACCTTTAAGTGAACAGCTGAGAAAGAAATTGGATGTGTAGTGCAGTGCAGTCCCATATCGTGAAACGTATCGTATTGTGGCCTCTGTATCGTGATACGTATCGTATAGTGACTTTGCTGGTGATACACAGCACTAGTTTACACACACTCATGTCATTTGTATTCACATCTATTCAAATAAACCATGTCAAGATTGTACACCAGGTTTGACGTCAATGATTCTGCAATCTTATTTGTGTTTGAGTCCATTCCAATTTAACACCAAGTTTGACATCAATGTCATACTGCCATTAAACTAAAGCTTACAAAATAAGCAAATATATAAATTTACAAGTAAAAACTCTTTTAAAGTCACTGATGTCAAGCTGCCACGATATTTAAATGGAATCAAATGCAAGTGAGATTTGAGAGCAGTGGCGGAATGTAAGAATTTCAGTGAATAAATTTAATTTCAGGCTGATATTCATACAACACTATTATGACTTCAAAAGATTTGTAATATAGTGCACATATAAGGTACATAAACTACCTGGTGCTTGGTGCTAAACATCTTTCAAGGAAAAAAAGCAAGTCATATGGGTTTATAATGACATGAGGCTGAGTAAATTTTGCTTTTGGGAGACCTATTCATTTAAAACATCTGGCTTTTTAAAAAATAAGTTAATGCTTGATAAAATCTCATGAAGCACATTTGCCTACAGAGAAAATAGTGGTTATTCATTTTGCTATTGCAATTTTTACTAACCACTAGCTATAGGTTTAGTAATTTAGTAGCTGAGATTAATCAAATTTAAAGTAATAACTATGTAAAGCAGGCTGAGGCAATTTGTCTTACTGATTAATTAATTCATGCACAGGTGCCAAGTAA
This sequence comes from Aspiorhynchus laticeps, assembly GCA_023376895.1. Lineage (NCBI taxonomy): Eukaryota > Metazoa > Chordata > Actinopteri > Cypriniformes > Cyprinidae > Aspiorhynchus > Aspiorhynchus laticeps. The sequence continues at coordinate 100,804 of JALXFT010004099.1, forward strand.
AAACATGGAGGAAAGCCCCTTTAATTAACATGTCATTGAATCTTATTGACACCAAAAACCAGTCAATGTTTTTCACAAGTTGTCAAAATATATTTAGGTACCAAAAGGATCACTTAAAAAGTTTAGCCACGCATGAAGTCACTGTATATAGAATACATTAAACAAAACCTGTGACCTCCAGTGAGCAACTTCTAGGAATCCAGTAAACTTTCTACGCAAGTCTCACACTTCACTGCCCCATGGTTAATGTTGAATAAGTTCAACAATGCGCTAGTCCTCTTTGACCACAATGGATGCTTTTGACCCCTCGACAAGTTACAGAAAGCTTTATTTTGAAAGCAAAAATAATGCAATACCAGATGTATGTGTGAGAACAAAACCCTTCTGGTGCAACAGGGACTCGTTGAATGTTCTGCATTAAGGAAATAGTTGAGAACAACGTGATGGATCATTGAGCTCGACTGACATAAACCTTTTGTAGTTTGATTTCATCAATCTGAAATGCACTGCTCATCAGAGCATGCAAACTGGCAAGAAGGGCATTATAAGGCCATTTTTCACATTACCTTAATGATCAACCTCCAAACCCAAAATTAACAAGAGCAGTTAGGAAAAGTTTGCCAAATTCTGTCAAATATTTGTCTTGCATCTCATTTTAATCTTGTTTCAATCCAACCGTTTTCCTTTCAAGCCTTTGGTGGATAGGGTGACCAGAGATCATGATAAAAAATATACAAAAACTACATTGCTTGGCATGCATGTGCATACTTGCACAAATAAGTGATTTTTTTAATGCAAAATGACATTTTATTACCTGCTATCTGACAAAGTGAGTTTAAATTAAACTAAGTTTATTAAACCAAAACTACTACATATTAGAAGAAAACTTGTCTTAAGGTTCTGATAAGCTAATTTTTAATTCTGTCATGCATATCAACTCACTACAGTGTCCAAAAATCTGATTTCTTATGCCATTTTCAAAAAACAACGCTTCTTTAAATTTACTTTCTATTCTTTAACTTTAATCACACTAGGCAGGTCTACCGCATGCAGAGTTTGCACTAATGATTAGGCGAATGCCCCCCTGTGTCATGATTATCATCATCATGATCATCTGGTCAACATTTCATCGGACCACAGAAGAGATCTGCCATATGACAGATTTAAAGCTCCAACGTAAATATAAGAAAATAAAACCCAAACCCCTCACAATGTCTTATGCAGACTTGCAGAGTAGAAAAGCAGGGCTGGGGCATTCCTTTCACTACTACTAAAGACAAAAAAAGAAGCAGACGCAGCCTTGTCAGTAAAGTAGTAGTAGAGAACACATACACACCCATATCTACACATAGCAATTTACCTCAGACTATAATCACACAGTGGAGCCCTTCAAACCTAAGCTACATTATAACTATACACCACCTAACAATAAAATAACAAGCGAGCGGGCGGGCGGGCGGACGGATGGACACACCTTTAGAGCTGTGACAGGTTTACAGCGGAATCCTAAACGGACCGGCAGGCTTTTTCCACTAAGCGATCAACAAAGAAAGCAAATAAGGTGTGTAAATGCAAAGCGTGATTTCCATGTGGTGAAGGACCATAACAGCCACGCTGACAGGAGAGTGTAACAACGCCAGTTTCAGTCATCTCTCCAGTCCAAAAGGCCTTAATGGGTTTTTGTCGGTTTGTTTGTTCTAGAGGCCTGCATTTATCTGTCAGTACAGTAAGAGTGTATAAAAAAAAAAAAAAAAAAAAACCAGCACAGTATGAGCGATTGTGTTCTGGGAGTTATTCTCGCTCTATCACCATCAACGCTATTAAGCCCAATGGCTACAACAAAGAGGCGAAAGCACGAATTCTGCACGAAGGTTCTGTGAAACCTGTTAAATGGGTTCAGGGACGCATCACAGATGCATACACATGCTTGACTATATTCTGCCTGTATCTTTTGCCATTTGATAAAGAGTTAAATTATTGGCTACAGTGCAGAAACTCTGAAAACACTTTACCAAATTTATTAAAACATGAAATATTATTGCTTTAACATGATGTTTCATGAATTTAACCAAGTAAGAATGAAAGGATTTCAAGTACACTCATGCTGAAAGCAATGGTCTGGAGATGTTCAGACTTGTACGTGCATCAAGGGTATACACAAATGAATATTTCCCTCTGCCAGCAAAGACGGAAAAAACAAAGGCAGTTAGAACAATTCAGGACTAGAATAAAACAGAGCAATGCACTGGAATTCACTGTGGAAGACTAAATTTGAACAAAGTTCAGAAAACCTAAAGGGTAAGCGCGGGGCTTGAATTTCCTTAATTTGAAAAATTAAGGAAATAATCAAAAAGTTGAAAATAAAGTATCGGGTAGGGTTTTACACTGTTAAAATAGCAGGGTTTTCTGCTATGTATACTACTTGTTGCAAATAGTGGTATTATCTGCACTTCAGTATTGTAGTACATTATAAAACAGTATGCAATAATAAGGTATTGAGTGTAAATTATAATTTTAATTCAAATGATTAAATGGATGCCACCTTATTGGTACAATAAAGCCCTCTATACACCTACCCTAACCAATACTTTATTTTCAACCTTTTGATTATTTCCTTAATTTTTATTGAAAATAAATACCTTTACGATGCGATACGAGATTTGAAAAGGGAGGAAAAAAAAGTTTGGCAAAAGGTGGGATCGAACCACTGGTCGATCGCATCAAAAAGACGATGACACATGATTTACCATCTGCGCCACTGGAGCTGATGATTTATTTGACTCTGCTGTTCTTCTTCTGGTTCTTCCTGTACCTTGATTGACAGATGTCTCGTCCAGTCAGCAGTGAGTAATCTATTTCCAAACCAATGGCGCCGTCTCAAACTATACCTACCTCTTCCGGTTTGTCTGATTTGTCGTTGTGTTTTCTGCCTTGTTTTGTTTTTGAATTTGTCATTGTGTTTTCTGACTTGTTATGTTTTCGGGATTGTTGTTGTGTTTTCTGAATTATTTTGTTTTTTAGATTTGCGTTTGTAATTTGTTTTGTTTTCAGAATCGTGATTTGTTTTGCACTTCTCAGCCACCGTAGTCTTCTGACCTTTTATCATGTCAGTTGATTTTGAGGGAGGGAGAGGAAAGACGGTTAGGGCTTGTTTACACCTGGTCACTTTATGCGTTTTGTCGGATTGGAAATGCATCCGATTTGTTACTTTTGGCCACATAAAAAACGGATATAAATCCGATCTTGAATTAGGCCTATACCGCACTATCACTATCAAAGAAATCAACAGTGCTCTGCGATTTATTCATCATCAGCCAATTAAAAGATCAAAGATCGCAATAGGAGAGAGCAGCATCAGCAGTGGAAAGAGAAGTTACTTTACTTTCAGTTTCATTTCAGTTTGCGCGTCAGCTTGCTGGCTATATCCGTGGCCATGCTTGTAGCATTAACGCTGTCATATCTGACTATTACATGTCATATAGCCTATAACACGCTCTCACACGTTTGTTTTTTAACATTTTGGGAGGAGTAAAATGTACATATGTGGTTTCAACAAGCAGATGCATTTACACTTGTCCAGTTTCATCTGGAATGCGTCTCAGTGGTTTGAGCGATCGGATTTAAATCAGTCTCGAAAGCGTTTCGAATTCGGAGGACTGGTCTTTTCACGATCGGATAGCTGTCCGACCAGAGAAAACGCATGAAGTGAGCAGGTGTAAACAGGCCCAGAGAGAGTGCGCAGGGAAGGGCTCTCTGCTCTCTCTCCCTCAGTTAACATGCGCGCTATCACAAGCGCAGCAGTCATTTACATCACTCATAAATCACACGAACCGATCAAATACGGCTTTGGCAGGACAAAAATTCGTTCTGGGGGCCGCCAAAAAAATTTCAATGCAGGAAAAACCCTGTGTACAGGTGCATCTCAATAAATTAGAATGTCGTGAAAAGGTTCATTTTTTCTTGTAACTTATTTCAAAAAGTGAAACTTTCATATATTTTAGATTCATTGAATGTAAAGTAAAACATTTCAAAAGTTTGTTTTAATTTTGATGATTAGAGCTTACAGCTCATGAAAGTCAAAAATCAGTATCTCAAAATATTAGAATATTTACATTTGAGTTTCAATTAATGACCATCCATACAGTATACATTCTGGGTATCTCTTGTTCTTTGAAACCACAATAATGGAGAAGACTGCTGACTTGGCAATGACCCAGAAGACGAACATTGACGCCCTCCACAAAGAGGGTAAGTCACAGAAGGTCATTACTGAAAGGTGTGGCTGTTTACAGAGTGCTGTATCAAAGCATATTAAATGCAAAGTTGACTGGAAGAAAGAATTTGGGTTGGAAAAGGTGCACAAGCAACAGGGATGACTGCAAGCTTGAGAATACTTTCAAGCAAA